>CM053761.1:68239738-68257971 GCA_028658305.1 Pachyuromys duprasi | reverse complement strand
TTGCCAGAAGAGCCCATTTTGGCAACATTTGGTCCAGGGGATCCTCCTTCTATATCAGGGAGGAGTAACAATTGAGCAATTCTGTCCCCTTTTGAAATTGAAAAAACTCCTTTTGGACTAGAACATAAAATTTGAATTTCTGTAGAATGTTGATTATCTACAATTCCAGGATATACTATTAAACCTTGCAGGGTAAGTGAGCCTCGACCCAGTATGAGGCCAACAGTTCCTGGACGCAAAGGTGTTATGGCCTCCACAGGAACTTGTTGAACACTCATTGTGGCATCAGTAAGAAGTTGGAGGCACGCAGGTCCACTCTTGTAGAGTATCCTGAGCTGTGTTTCTGTTGTGCTCCTGGGCTCTGACAAACTGGTTCCCATATCTTTGAGGGCCCTGGGAGGGGGTTGCACTCCTTTTACAGGAGGGGCCTTAGCTTTTTTTCCTTTTATGGGTATCCTTTTTCTTGCGCGCACTCAACCTCTCACTACGTTCGGTTTCTGACATGCTATCTTGAACCTCCTCTAGGGCAACCTGTCCTTCCTCTACTACCTTTTTGAACAAGAGAAGGGCAACCAAAACAGTAAATATCACAGCTAAAATCACCCCAAGAATTTCAGAGATATGCATACCTCTCTGAACCTATCTGTCCCTGCAGTTCTGAATCCTCCTTAAAGTCAAGGGGTCTCCGGAGGTGCTGAGGATGGTGTGGTCAATTTCCCGGGTTTCGGCACCAGATGTTGCGCGCATTACCATCTCGCCAGCAAGAACAATGCGGCACACACAGGATCCTTCTGCAGTAAAGCTTTAATGCATCTTGAGAGGGAGAGCATAAGCTTACAACTAGTAGAGACGGAGACCCTGAGTGGCAGAAACCCAGCCCTTATATAGAAAAGTATCCTCCACTTAGGATGTGTCAGCCTCTGATTGGCTGTAACTCATCAGGCGGGGTGACGCCATGGGAGAGGCAGAGCACAATGAGTGGAAATTTCCTTCGCACATGCGCAGCTTTCTTGTTTATCGGTTTGGGACACAGGATATCAGCACCATCTTGTAATGGCAAATGTGAGTGCAGGCCCTCACAGATAACTGGATTCTGGAAAAGTCATATTGCTCTGTCTGCTTGATCTTTTATGGTAACCTCTACCCACGGGGCTATTTAAGGTATTGGCTGTTAGTTTCTGGTGCTTCCTGGAATACTAGGGTAAGGAGAGTTCCATTGGCAGGAAGATGATCTTTCCTGAAGGAGGCCTCCTAGGCTTTTTGGGAATGGTTACTGTATGGCCAGTGTTTCTCAGGAATTGCCATTGCTCACCTCATGTGTATAGACCTGAGTGATAGCTGTGGTCTTTGCTAGCCAGGAACCTCTCCTCTATCCCATAGAATTCCTGGAGACAGCTTCCCTGCGGCTGGGTTTCTTGTTCTGAATTCAGTGATCTGCTACTGTTGTTACACTCTTTCCAGGTACAGCCCTCTTGAAGAACCTGCTGATTCCCTAGCTGTGGTGTTTTCTCCCAATAGGGAAACTCAGTCTGGTACCTTGGGACACACAGTTCTGTCTGGGTAGGTGAGTCGAGTGCACTGCAAGTCTCTGGGCCAGAGGCTGAGTGCTCTGCTCTGAGCCAGAGACTGTGTTCCCAGTTCTGGGATGGTGGTTAGGGGCACAGCTCTGGTCCAGCAGCTGTGTGCCCTCATCTGGCCTGGTATCTGTGAGCCCCCTTCTTGGTCTTAGGCTGTGTACTCCTCTCTGGGCTGGCAACTAAGGGCTCTTCTCTGGGTCGGAGGCTGGGAGCCTCACTCTGTGCCAGAGGCTGTTTGCCCAGGTCTGGGCTGGCAGCTGTGTGCCAAGCTTTGGGCCAGAGGCTGTGCAGTGCTATCTGGGCTGGCAACTGAGGTTTCTGCTCTGGTTTGAAGGCTGGACACCTCACTCTGGGATGGAGGCTGTGTGTCCCAGTCTGGGATGGTAGCTGGGGCCACTGCTCTGGTCCTGAGGCTCTGTGCTCAGATCTGGGCTGGCAGCAGTGTGTCAATTTCTGAACCAGAGGCTGTGCACTTCTCGCTGGCCCGACAGCTAAGGGCTCTGTTATGGGTCACAGTCTTGGAGCCTCACTTTGGGCCAGACGCTGTGCACCCAGGTCTGTGAGCCCAGATTTGGGCCAGAGCCTGTGCACTCCTCTCTGGGCTTACAACTGAGGTCTCAGCTCTGGTCCAGAGGATGGGCTCCTCACTGTGGGAGGGAGGCTGTGTGTCCTGGTCCAGTATGGCAGCTGGGCATGCTGTAAAGGCTGTGTGCTCTGATCTGGGGGCGACACTTCCCCAGGACCTTTTCCAGGGAATGCCTGGGTGATCTGAGGTCGGTCCCAATTGATTTCCACATTTTAGGATTTCCTCTCATCTGGCAATCACAGAGGCTGTTGTTTTGGGTCCCAGAGATCACCCTCCTGGTTGCTGTGCCTACACTTCTTCCTGCTCCTCGGAATAGGTTTCCTCCTGGCGTTGCTCTCTTGTTTCTATTCTATTTAATTTATTAAAGTCTAACACTTGCTTAAGTCGAAACAGGAAATGTATAATATATAAAAATCATCACCAGGCACTACGAAATCATTAACTCATCTGAACTGCAGTACATCTTCATAAAGATCCTGTAGGAGCTCTCTTCAACCAGGATGTGTAAATATCCAGAGAAAGATGGCAGTGAAGCCTCTTTCACACCATGCCAGAATTTGAGAGATACAGCAATAGCAGCACAGAAAAAAATAGTTTATCCCCTAGAGGAAGAAATACTTGAGGCACAATTTCTGCTTCAGATACACCTCTAGTGTACACTTTGGGGGGGGGTGTTAAAAATAGTTTGCTTTCCAAAAATCTCAGATGTATCCTGGATCCCTTTCCTTGAATGCCTCCTGACAGGAAAGAAGAAATAGCAGGAAAGGCAAGGCAAATTTAAGGTTAGGGTACATGGTCAAAATACATGAAAATATTAGCTTATGTTTGCTACAAACTACAAACCACTACAAACTTTCAATATTCAATGCTCTGTTTATTTTGGGGGACTAAGGATAGTTTCCTGCAAATTTTAAATAATTGATTGCTCAATGTATTGAACATAAAAATGGCTTGAAAATTGTATCATGGTGGTGTTTATTAAGTACCAGATTTGAAAATTTTTAAACAATAATTATTGAGACAAATACATATCCTTTAAAGAAATCTCTTTCCCATAGCTTCACCCTGGTTACAAACATGACTTCTAACTTCCCATAGTAAAGATGTAAGAGACAGTTCAGAGACTGAGCCCCAGTGAGCAGCAACCCCAGGAGGATTCTCTTTAGCCCTGGAGCATTGTGGGAGGAAACTCTGTACTCTGCTGACAATAATATGTTGCAGCATTACCAACCTCCACAGGATGGATGGTGAGGGTGAAGTGTGTCCAAGACCCACTGCCACTGAACCTGGCAGGGACCCCAGATGCTATATTGGATGTAGCATACAAGAAGAGTTTAGGGGGATGTCCTGGTTTCTGTTGACAGCACTGCATATAACTGCAGTTACATTCATTAACACTTTCACTGATACTGCACTGAAAGTGTATCTCTGCCCTAGAGAAGGAAGCCAAAGAAACTAGAGACTGGGTCAGCACAATGTCACCAGTGGAACCTGAAATGATAAACACAGTTTGCTGTCACATATGTACTGTAAGCATCCCAGTAGAGAACATGTGTATTTGGAATATAGGACAGTAGCCATGAGTTACATTCTGAGAAGACATTAAAAAAAGAAAAAACGTGGCACCAATTAAATGCTATGTTTTTCAATGTTATATTATTATTGATTCTTTAGCAATTTCATATCATGCTTCCCAATCACACTTATTTTGTTCTAGTCTCCAACCACTGTGACCTACTTCCCCAAAACTTTAAAATTAAAAAAGCAAAAGTTATTAATATCAAGTTGAATTTATGCTTTCTGTACATTCAGTGGAGCATGGACAAACTCAGTGACCTGGTTCTTTTTCAGTTCTCTATCTCTTAAAAATAATTTAATTTTTTATATATTTATTTATTACATTTTATTCAGTTTGGATCCCCTCTGCAGGCCCCTCCTTCATCTCCTCCCAGTCTCACTTCCCCTCCTTCTTTTCCCCATATGTCCTCTCCTAGTTGCCTGATAAGCGAGGACCTACTCCCCTTCTATCTAACCCTAGATTATCAAGTCACATCAAGATTAGCTGCCTCATCTTCCCCTGTGGCCTGGCAAAACTGAAACCCCCCAGGAAGAGGTGATCAAAGAGCTATCCACTGAGTTCATGTCAGAGACAGCCCCTGTAACCTTACTAAGAAACCCAATTGGAAACTGAACACCCAGTGAGCTTCCTTTGAACAGATGGTCTAAATCCCCTCCATGCATGGTCTTTAGTTGGATCATTGGTCTCTGCAGGCTTCCTATGCTCAGATACTTTGGCTCAGCTGTCCTCCTTGTGGAGTTCCCTTCCCCTCCAGATCTTTTTGTCTCCCTCTGCTTCCGGAACAATTCAGTCACTGTGCCCAAGTTTTGGTTATGAGTCTCAGTATCTCCTTCAATACCCTTGTCCATAGAATCTTCCAGAGAACCTTTAAGTTCTTTCTTAAGGAGGACTGAATTGCTGTTTTCCAGCAGACCCAACCAGAACCCATGAATTTGGAAGAGATATCTTCAGCATATTTATCACAGTGTTTAAAAATTCTGCCATTTTCTGAGTAGACACAGAAGAGGAATTGTTGGGGGGGCATGGCATAAGGAAGGTAAGTGAAGCTAGTAGGAATAGAGGAGGGATTGTAGTCTGTATGTAAAGAATAATAACAACAACAAAAGCAAAAATAATTTTTTGTCAATGGCTTTTGTTCACATTACTGCGTTTTGGGGGTGTATGTGTTCAAATACATGTCAGGGTTTTCACAGCAGCCTTTTCTGTGCCTCTGTGTGACCTAGGTCTGCAATCATCCTTTTCACTGCAAACGCAGGTTTTCTTGATCTTTATGGTCAGAAGGAGCATAAATCATGAACATCAACATAATTTCTGAGGATAATAATGATCACAAACACAATCTGGCTGCATTAGGACAACAAAACTAGACAATACCATCGGGGCAGACCAGAGCACGTACATCACCATGTGCTCAGGTGGCAGCATGGAAAGTACAGGCTACTCACATTAACCTGGCCCCCAGCAGCATCAACATGGCTTCAGGCTGTGACACAGTTCATGGAATTCAGCATGGCCACAGACAGAATCACAGAACCAGGCTGCAATAGGACCAAGACAAAGACATGGTCTTTAGTGTCCACATGAGTCCAAAATTCACCATAGCCTCAGGGGCAGTGGAGGCCACTCAGATCACCCTGGTCCTCACTGCCATTAAGAACCTAATTTGGCCTCTCTCCATTTTCCTACTTTTCTCATCTTTCCATCTCATATTTGTTCATCAAGTGGGACCTGTGTCTGTACTGCCTAAATGCCATAATTATGATCATAGCAAAGCAAGGCATGGACAAAAAGAAATGGCCACTGGGGATGTTGCCAAAACTGCAACCTCTTAACTGCAGCAGCAGCAGCAATCCCCGCAGGAGGAGAGCAGCTGACCCCATCTCTGAGACCTGGACTGGAGGCTGCTTCTTGGGTACTGGAAAGCTGCCTATAAAGGGACTTTGAATAACCTGTTTGCTGTGGCTAATGTCTCAACATGTAAATCATCTCAGAAAAACTTCACTTACTGCTCGAAGTACACCTGCACTTAGGTCACCTCATGGCAGTTAAAATTTGCAAAGAATTCCCTAGATATTTTAAATGTATAACAATGATATCCTGGCTGTCATTTTGAAATCATCTTGTTCAGTTATTCTGATCTTCCATTTCACAGCTCTTCTATAAAGTATGTGGGGTGCAGGAGCACTTTAGAAGAGGGAGTGAGGGTGGGATTGGAGAGGATGTGTGAAGGGGCTATAGCTGGTATACAGAGTGGATAAACTGTAATTAATAAAAATAAACTAAAACCAAAATAAATTTCTTCATGCTTCTGGGGTACCTCACACATTGCTCGCCTGAAAATTTCATGATTTCTTTGTTTTTAATAGCTGAGTAGTATTCCATTGTGTAAATGTGCCACAATTTCTGTATCTATTCCTCCTTTTGGAGATATGTTTGTTGTTTCCAGATTCTTGTACTTACAAATATGGGGGCAATGAACATAGCTGAGCAAATGTCCATGTTGAATGCTATAGCTGGATCTTGAAGCAGCACTGTTCCCAATATCCCGAGAAAGCACCAGATTGAGTTCCAGAATGGTTTCACAAGTTTTTATCACAGCAACAACAAAGAAGGGTTCCTCTTTCTCCATGTCCTCTCCATCATATGTTATCACTTCAGTTTTTGATCTTAGCCGTTGTGTTGTCTGTGAAGTGGAATCTCTGGGTCCTTTATATTTGCATTTCCCTGCTGACTAATGTTGTTGAGCATTTCTGTTTCGCCACCATTCTGTATTCCTCTACTGAGAATTCTCTCTTTAGCTCTGTGCCTCATTTTTAATTGGATTATTTGGTGTATTGGTATTTAATTTCATGAGTTCTTTATATATTCTGGGGTATCACCCTTCATTCAGAGGTTGGTTTGGTGAAGAATATTTCCCTGTCTCTACAGGCTATTTTTTTCCTTTCTGTTGACAGTGTCCATTCCCTGCTCAGATGTAGCCTATAGGCACCTCAGTCTCCATGTGGGTTCCCAAGTAAGAAGAACTGGGATTGCCTCTGTCATGATCTTGGTTGTAAGCTCATTGATCACTTTCCCCTAGTGATCCAGCCTTGTCAGGCCAGAGAGGAAAACTCCTGATGAGAATTGATATGCTTCAACTGACTGTCTAAGTAAATCTTTCTCATGTTAAGTGAAACAAAAACCATTTAAATATTACTTTCTCCTTAAATTTAAACTCCTTGCCTATCTAATGACCTTAAATTCTAATTGTAGCTCCAACAGAAGAAAACACTCAGGTGCTTGGCCATCTGTACAGTTTACCTTGCTGAAAGGCTTCAGAGTAAGAACGATTTGAGCTTCTAATGGTTATGAACAAAGGCAAGTAAGTTATGTATGTCAAGAAAAAAAACAAAGGATACAAGTTATGCAGGTCTAAGACATATAGGTCTGAAGTTAGGACAGTCTAAGAAAATGTGTTAAGGTCTGAAGATATGAAAGCTTGAGAAAGTGATTTATACATCTGTGAGAGTAATTTAAATTGTATAAGGAGTTGTTTCAGAATTTGTTCTTACCCTCTATGTTACTGTTGGTGCTGCACACTCCTGTCTCTTCACCCATAGTCAGAATATACAACCAGCCCTCCAGGACCCTCCAGACTTCTCCCTTAAATTGCTCCTTTCAAAGGATTTTATTCTCCTCATTTCCTAATGTCCTATTTCCTTAGGAAAATATGTCTACTGCAGAATAGACATAAATTTTGCCTTTCTGTCCCTGATAACAGCTCCCAAGATACTCCTGAGTCCCTCCACTCCTTTCCTCAGACTCCATCTGTACACTGCCAGTTTCTCAGTCCCCAAACCCGAATAATCCTCTGCCTACTTCTTTAGTCAATGCCACTGTACAGGATTCCACCTCACCTTACCTTGCTGTGCATCATAAACCTCCCTAGATTGTACTCACACCCTACTGCATACATCTTCAAAAATGATACTCCAGCCCTTAATTAGGTTCGCCTAGGCCTCAATTCAGTCATTTCTACCTCCTCACCCTACTTCACTCCCATATTGACAGTCAGAAAAACCAAACAAGCAAGTAACCGAACCTTAAAGTTAGTCCAATGTCTTTCTTCATTAACTTCTGTCTCTTTACATCCTTTAGATTTCCTCTATCATTGTTGAGCACATCACTCACTTTTCAGTCCTTAATCTTAAGGACACTATCTTCTCAATACTCCTGGATATCTACTCCCAAAGGCATTTGTCTTCACATAGATGGATCCTGATGCTAAAAAATCCTAACAACTGACAGTGCCTGTCCTTCCCCAGGATTCTGGGGCAGTCCTCATCCTTTTGGACAAGCATTACTATGGACTTGGCCAGCCTTCTCTCTTTACTCCCTGCCTGCTACAGTATGTAGATAACCTCCTTCTTTACATTCCTTCTCTCTTGAATAGTCAGTCTGACCTCACTCCGAAAAGTTCCTCATTTCCAGAGCTTTCTGTCTCTCACTTTCCAAAGCACAACTCTCCTTTCCCCAAGTCACCTATCTCAAATTCTCTCTCCCACTCCTCACTTTAAGAGCACCTTGCCCATCTCCACTCCCCATCTCTACAGTCTCTGTCAGCTTCCTTTATCATAGATCCCTATATTCTTCTGATATATTCCCTGTAGCATGTTACTTCTAGACTGCCCCTTACCTCCCATCCACAAACAATTCATCAGGCATTAAACATTCCCTGTTCTACTCCAGCCTTCTGTATCCCAGGTATATAGAAACCTTTCCATCCTGAAACTTCCAGAATACACAAACACTGCTCTTTGCCCATCACATATATGTCCCCAGCTCTAAACAGCACAGTTTACAGCTGATCATTTTGTCTACACACTCTTCCCATAGCCTCTCTTCTTACCTGGAAATCTAGCAAATAGGATGTTTCCTCAGAGTACTGGTATCCGCTGCCACAGCTGCTAGATTTGAGGGTAAAGTCTGAAGTTCCAGGGTCCTCTCTCCTAATCTATTCTCAACACACTCTACCTCAACTACTCACTTACAAAGGACTCCAACACCTCTTCTACCTTCTCAGATTTTAACTCTCCTAACTTCTCTTATCAAAGATTCATTATACATATTGCTTTCCTATTCTCCCCCAGTCCCTCCACATTTAATCTCTTTTCCTCAGCATTTTCCAGATCCTCTAACCTCTGACAAAAATTCATCAACAAGCTCCCAGCACATTTCTCACACACAAGACTGTCCTCTAGCTACTTCTTTTTTTTTCTTTTTAAAAATAATTTAAATAATTTATTTATTAACACTTTATATACATTGTTGTTTTGCTGGCATGTATGTCTGTGTGAGGGTATCAGATCTCCTGGAACTGAATTTACAGTTTTGAGCTGCCAAGTGGGTGCTGTTATTGAACCTGGGTCCTCTGGAGGAACAGTCAGCGTCTTTTTAAAATTTGTTTTTATTAATTAGTCTTTATTCACTTTGTATCCCCCCTGTAGCTCCTCCTTCATCCCCTCCCAATGCCTCCCTTCCTCCACCTTCTCAATGCATGCCCCTCCCCAAGTCCACTGATAGGGAGGTCTTTTTGTTTTCCTTTCTTCTGCTCCTAGTCTATCAGGTCTCATCAGGAGTGGCCGAATAATTTTCTCTGTGGTCTGGTAACTCTGTTCCCTCCTCAGGGTATGGTGTTCAAAGAGCAGGCCAATCAGTTCATGTCAGAGACAGCGCTTATTCCCATTACTATGGAACCCACTTGGAGGCTGAACTGCCATGGCCTACATCTGTGCAGGGGTTCCAGGTTTTCTCCTTGCATGCTACATGGTTGCAGTATCATTCTTAGGGAAGACCACTGTGCTAAGATATTTTGGTTCTGTTGCTCTCCTTGTGGAGCTTCTGTCCTCTCCAGATCTTACTATTTCCCACTTCTTTCATAACATTCTCTGCATTCTGCCCAAAGGTAGGCCATAAGTCTTAGCATCTGCTTTGATAGTCTGCAGGGCAGAGCCTTTCAGTGGTCCTCTGTGACAGGCTCCTGACTTGTTCTCTGTTTTCTCATTCATCTGATGTCCATCCTCTTTGTCTTTCTGGAAGGGGATTGACATTTTAGCGAGAGTCCTCCCTCTTGATTAGTTTCTTTGGGTGTACAAATTTTAGTAGGTTTATCATATATTATATGTCTATATGAGTGAGTATGCACTGTTTGTGTGTGTATGTGCGTGTGTGTGTGTGTTTTGCTTCTGGGATAGCTCACTCAGGATGATCTTTTCCAGTTCCCACCATTTACCTGCAAATTTCATGATTTCCTTGTTTTTTTATTGCTGAGTAATATTTCATTGTGCAGATGTACCACAATTTCTGTATCCATTCCTGAGTTGAGGGGCAACTGGGTTGTTTCCAGCTTCTGGCTATTACGAATAAAGCTTTTAAAAACATGGTTGAGCAAATATCCTTTTTGTGTACTTAAACCTCTTTTGGATATATGCTACAATATTAATATGGATGTTAGCTTTTTCCTCTGAAACAGGCACATTAGCCTGACCCCTCCATTAGTAGTATTTATCCTCAAGTTCAGTATCTTGTACTTTTGAGATCACCCATTCCCCATAAACCTCAGTTTTCTTTGTACACTCCTACTATTCCTCTGAGCAAATGATTGACAAATACTGCTGCCAAATGACTTCCCTAAATTAATTGACTGTCTGATGTTCTCAGACATCAAACACACTAAACAAATCATAAACCCTACACAAGGAATTACAAGATGTACACAAACCTAAGCCATTTTCTCTTCCTGTCTCTCTGTATCTGTTTCTCTGTAGCTATTTTTCTCTCACTCATGATTAAACTCTCCTTTGGATACCGGTCATCTAACAACCTCTTTCCTCAACTCTTCTCCCAACTTCTTTATGCCTCCCACTGTTTTATTTCTGCCTCTTCTTCAAAGTTATTGGCTAATTACAGTCCCTCTCACCGCCAGTTCCATAGTAACCAATGTCCTCTTCTCTCTACTTGCTGCTTGCATTTTGCCCATCTGAGATCCCCTTTAGTAACAAAAGCCAAGTGCTCTCAACCTGTCCACACCAACCTCCCCAAAACTGTTCCTCTCACTGTCAAGACCCTCCCCAATCTTCAATGATCTATTTAAGAACCTACCTGAACACCCTAAAAATACTATTTTGATGCATGCAAAGATCCTCAACTGATATTCTCCCCAACAAAACCACATCCTACTTTCAGATTACAGTTGCTCCCAAATTAAACTTATATAGCCAAACTAACTTTTTGTGGCTCCTCTCCAGAACTATCAAACAGATTGGAGATAAGTAGTCCTAACAATAAACAGTTTAAACTATCCTGCCTTCAGTGTACTCCACAGGGTTAGATCCCTCCATATTTCTCTGGGCTTGGGACTCCTCTTCCCTACTACCATGACCATCTACCTAAATACCTAAGACACAAACTACTTAACTTTGTTCCAGTTGATTTCAAATCAACCACAGACTACTCCAGTAACTCCTAAGCAGTCCTCGGTATTTTCTTAGAATCTATATCTTGGTCCAGTCTCATACTGTACACTTCCCTAGCCACTTGTCTCTAGGCTCAGAATTGCTTTTATTTGCACACTCAGTTAGAATGCAGTCCGTATCAAACAGTGCTTTCAGTGTAAAATATATTCTAAAGATTTAGTCCACAGATTCTTATTCAGTTTTAAAGTGGATAAAAAATATGCTTTTCAGCTCTTGTCATGCTTCTAAGAGCAATCAGGTATACTAAAATCATCTGCTTCTTCCACATGGATGACCAGAAGCACTCAGTGCTCACCACATGGAGATCACTCTCCAGAAAGGAGGTATAAGGCAGAATGGGAGAAGAACTTGGAAACAAACTGGCTGCAGTATTTTTTGTGATCTCCTCTTAAACCTGGGATTGTAAAATATATTCAACTATTTTTATGCATAAGTTTTACTTTCCCAGTGTACATAATATTGCCCTTTCAACACAAAAAATTAAAAATCTTAACATTCTTTATACCTTAGAGCTTTAAAAAATTATGACTGTTGTACCAGATACCTTAAACTATGCCATTCCTGTCAATTTATATCAGGTCCAATAACCAAGGAGAACTTGCAGTGTCCCTGTACAGAAGATACCAGTGTCATCTAAATTACTCTAAAGCTCAGCTGACAGTTGATGAAACTTACATATATCCACCAGTTTCATGAAAAGGAGCTTATTTTCTGTCAAACAGGAAAAGGAAAGGAAAGATTTTAATCCATAGAATGTGTCTGAGGATGAGCACCTCTCTTCTTTCACTGGGAGCCAGGCGTTTTGAAGCAAACCATGCTAGTCATGGTCTTCTGACATAATGGAGCCTACTCATAAGTCTTCTCAAATGTGATTAGTTAATGGTTTTCAGCAAAATACAGCACAATGTATGTTATTTTCCTTGTTGGTTCAAAGCAGCTTATTCTGGCAAGTTACCCTGGTGTTGTTTGCACATGGCTATGTGGTGGAACCTTATGTTTCACAAGTTGTCCAGACAGTGGCATCTTTTTATCTATCTTCCAGTGAGGTCATTCAGATCCTAGTTTGGACTAAAACTATAATGTTTTCGCTTCATGTGCAAGAGCAACTGGCAATGTTATCCCTATTTTGCATCTACAGCAGAACGTCTACTGTGAAATCTAATGTGTGCAGAATTTGTCCTACTCCCAAGACTTTAACTGCACAAGGCTCTTCCATTTCTCAACTTTTTTGTTTTACTCAGTTTCTACTACTTGCAATGTTTGCTCAATAATCTCCTGGGATTCTCTCTCTCTCCCACTCTCTCTCTCTCTGCCTGTTTCTCTCTCTTTCTCCCTACTTATGTATAACTCATTTTCACCTGTATAATTTTCCTTTCTAATTCCATGAAATGTATCATTTCCAGTGTAGTTTTGTGGGGTCTGTTTTTTTTTTTTTTAAATTTCAAATCTTCCAAGAGTTTTGTGATCTTCACCTGTAGGATTTCTTCTTGAACTTGATTAATCTGCTAAGGTCTCTTGTTTACTCTTCAGCTCATTAACTTGATATTGGTATTTTTGTTTCATGATAACTTTCTTGATTATTTTGGAATAATTAAGGCAATGCAGATGTCCATGGTCTGAGCTCCCACATGAATCCATGTTAATGTCCATTGGCCATTCTGCTGCCATGGGACCTATTGACATGAGTGGTTTTAACTGCCACCTGAATCCATGTTGATGTTTTTCGGTTGTGCTGCTGCTAAGAGCTCTGATCATGTCTGTGACCCATGGTGTTGCAGAGGGCTGTGTTAGTGTCTGTGCTCTGCACATGAGACCATGCTGAGGCCCATGGCATGTAATGACCCAAGATTTCATATGGATGTTCATTGTCCATATTGTCACCAGATAAAAAGGGGAAGTCTATTATCAGTACCCAATTGAATTACAGTTGAGAAAGATGGACATGGAATGCTTCTGTGACAAACCCTACAGCCACCTCAGCTGCCCATCCCCTAAAAACCATAACAACCCCAATGCAAAAGTTTTATAAGTACTTCTTGAGTTATGATTTTTGCAATTCAGTTTGGTCAATTTAGAAGAAAAAATTTGGAAAAGGAGTTCCTTCATTTCCTTCTGATGAGATGCTTTGAGGAGCTCAATGTGTCATTGTTGATATGTCTGTTGTATTTTCAAATTGCTATATTGATGCTTCAGAATCCATTTTCAGCTTATTTTTCTCTAAAATCAATGCCTCTAGCTCATGTCTCAATCTGAAGTTTTCTTATAAAACCTCTGAAATATGGGACTCAGTAAAGAGATGCAGCTGGTACAGTGTGCTCTTTAGGGGTCTAAGGAAAGAGTTTGCACTTCATCTATTTAAGCACAAAACTTCTTTCTTTAGTCTTTTGGCAGATGTTCCCTCTCTGCTCTTGAGGCTGTGTTTGAACAGCTTCATTCTTCTTCTGAATCTTCTCCCCAATTAACAAAATGTCCTGTATCTCAATTTTGTGCCTTTTGTTCTTTGTTGAGTCTTGCTCACTTTGCTTTAGCCTTCTTTACGTGGAAATCTATAGACTAGATATCCTAATCTTTGTCATTCTCCTTGTGTTCTAAGATCAATTAATGTTAAAAACATCTACATAAGTTTCCAGATTTCTTACAGTGAAAGAAATGTCCCCCAGAAGGGCAAGAATGATAATTCTGAGTTCCTCTGCATCTTCATACAGGATTTACTTATGGAAACAAATAAGAGACATTGAACCCATGATTTTGACCTGCACTCTGCAAACTATTCATCAGTTTCTCAGGCACACTGGCTATCAGACAGAAGGGGGAAGCAGGGCCAGGGGTCTGTGTGGTGCAGGCAGCTGGTGAGAGTCTCATGGAGGTTTGTGTTGGAGGATGAAGCACTGTGGGAGGAGTACTAATACCCTGATGACAGTAATAAACTGCCAGGTCTTCATCTTTCACACTGCTGATTGAGAGAGTGAAATCTGTCCCAGATCCACTACCTGTGAAGCGATTTGGGACCCCAGTGTACCGAGTGGATGCCCAATACATCAGCAGCTTAGGGGACTGCCTTGGTTTCTGTTGGTACCAGGACAAGAGGTTTGTTCTACCTAAAATAAGGCTCTAACTGGACCTGCAGTTCATGGTGACCTTCTCTCCTGTTGACATAGCCAGTGACGATGGAGACTGAGTCATCATGATATCTGCACAGGCACCTACAATCAGGAATACATAATGAACATTCATTTGAACAAAAACACAAGGTATAAAAACACTTGAAATTTTTCATTTATATCTCCTCACTACCATCTTTTCAGAGTATTATTATGTAATAAATGTTGAGCCTTGCATACTTAAATTTCTTTTCTGCAAAGAAGTGACTCTGCAAAGATAATAATAATATGAGTTTCTCACCAGACACCCAAAGCAGCAGGGACATGAGGACCTGGGTCTGTGACTTCATCTTGCTCCTCCTGCTTTCTGATCAAGTTCATTTCTCACTGCCCAGGCCTGGTTTACAAATTCTCAGCAGCTGGGCTGGGCTGTAGGGAGCCCATGCAAAGCAGTCAGCAAATATATAAGCAAATGCATGTGCAGTGTCTGTGAGTATAGCTGGTGTCAATCAACAGTCAAAAATTACTATTACAGGGAGCATAAGCAATTACTGATATTGATTGCCATACAGCTCTCAAACAGGGAAGAATTATGTGCTCTAATAGCAGGCCCGGATTAAAATCCAAGACATATTTAAATCAAGTGACTTCTGTAGAACCATTAGTAGAGCTATCTCAGACTACCAGTCTGAAGGGAATGTTAGGATATGTTCAAAAATATCACAACAACAAAAGAAATAGTAAGAAAACATGTCATAAAAGAAAAAAGAAAAGATGAAAGGAAAAAAGAAAATTGAGGCTAAATGTGTTCAGTATTACTCATCTCCAAAGCCACTCTTATACTGAAGACAGAGACAGGGCCTCAGACATTTGGGTTCTAGTTTCTTAGATATCCAAGTGACTAGGATGAAAACAGCAGTCCAGAATTCACTCTGATAGACATTAATTTAAGAATGAGAGAAGAGGAAATTTAATCTCAAAACAAAATTACCCAGCAAAATTTAACAAGTATCTTCGTGACAACTTCAAGATGGTTCTAAACCTGGAGAAAGAAAAGAGAAAAAAAAAACAGTTTTTTTTTTTTTTAAGGAAGACTTTCCTGTAGACCAACAGTGCTGTGAGTGAATTTTTATTCAAGAAATATAAATGCTAATGTAATTTATAAATTATCAGTATTGAAACTGGATTAAGATGGGCTTCTGACATTGTGAATAGGTAAATCTCTCCAGAAGTTGGCACACACAATAATGTGACAACAACTTTAAAGAGACCAATAGAACAGTACATCAATCATTGATGCTATCCGAAGAGTGAAGAAATAGTTTGGCTATGAATGAAAAATCAATAGTAGTAAGGAATCACAGCACCTGCCATAACTTCATATTATTGAACTCTGAAATACTATATAAGACATAAATTATGAACCTGGAATTATGTGTAAGTATATGAAAAAATGAATAAATGAAATATCATGCAAAGAAATGAAATTCACATCATTACTCCCAGAACTGGAGGGACAAAATCAGTAGACTCATGAGTTTGAGGTAAGCTGGGATACACACCAACTTCTGGGCCAATCTAATCTAAACATGGAGACAATCTCTCAAAAATGTGTGTCATTAATCACCTGGTTAAAATGAGGCTCATGGTATTTTCTACCCAAAGCAAATTATCTGATGTTAATGTTTCACCATTAAGTCAGAAATATTATTGAAAAAATAAATATTCATTTATCCAATGTTCATTCTCTTCTATTTAGAATTAAATGTGTAATTTTATATATCTACTTTTCAGATGTAAAATGTTAAATAATTTTAATAAGCACATGCAGATCTCCTCTGTAACCTGCTAACACAACATCATATTAGAGAGGTAGACCTTATGAAGATACAGGAAATTCCTAATCCCAAGGTCAAAATCTGACAGACCAGGAAGGAGCTCAGCTACTGTCAGTGTCTCACAAGGTGTCATATGCCTTTGATGTTCATGAACTTTACAAACTCCTTTTAAAGACAAAAGTGACCTCAGACTGTGTTCTCATGGCATTCACAGCTATTCCTTCAGATTGGACAAATGGAGACAGGGATCTAACAAGTCCAAAGACTACATGAGGTTCTCACAGTATGTAAGGGCAGAGCATGGGGTCTAAAGACATAAAAATTTCAAGTTATATTATAAATAATGAAAAGAGTGCAACAATCCTTAGTTACTTATCAAGTTTCTACAGTATGTTCTGGTGCATTAGATTCTAATAGCTCTGAATAGAAATGGACTATAACCCTGCTGGTGAATACATTCCTAATTAATATGCCTACACCCTTGTAATCAGGAAGTCTGAAGCTGAAGGCCTTCAGCTCCTGGAACACTGCACCCTCTTCCATGGACACCACTGTAAATGGAGGGCCAGGGAATATCAGCCTCAGATGCAAATTATCCTGAGACAGTAGAAGGCTGAACACAGCTTTTCTGTTCCAACATTTAGCATGTTTTATTCTCTGGATGAGTGCCTATCATTACCCAATATGTGTGACAAGAAATTGTAGACACAGAAATATTTTTGAAGGAAAATTAGTAGAAACTATTGGCTTACTAAAAGATTGTGATTAACAATAATGGGGTTATTTAAGAGGTTTTCAACCTGTGGGTCCCAACCCCTTTGAGGTCCAAAGACACATTCATAGTGTTTCCTGAGACCATCTGAACTATCAGATATTTACAATTCATTTTAAAACAATAGGAGTATTACAGTCATGAAGTATTCAGGAAACAGTGCTCTGGTGAACAGTGTTCACCACATCCTGAGGAAATATACTTAAAGGACTGCCATATTAGGAAGTAAAGAAAGTTTTTCTTATAAACCAGTAGTTCTCAGCTTTATTTACTTAAGAAAAATAATATCCTTTAGAATTTCAAAGTAATGAATGAAGTGTATTGAGTAAATCACATCCAACTGAAAAGTCAAATCTTGTCCAAAATGTTTTTAAACCTCAGTTTTAACTGTGATGTGTTTGACTGTACATTTATTATGTAGAATCCCTTAAATTTTAACTTAATACTTTTTATCTCACCTCCAAGAAATATTTTTAAGTTAAAAGCTTTGAGTTTAATATTTTAAAACTGAACCTAGTCTGCTTTATATAACCATTTCAAAAACCTTGGGAACAATAAACCTTGTGATAATAAAATGTAGATCCTCAATTCTTATTTACAGCCACTAGAAGAATAAAATAGGCATGAGATGTACAACTAATAAAACCCAGTAGAATGACCCATTCCCACTGTGATGGTGTCTGTTACACATTCCAGTTTGCTGAAGTAATTTTTAAAAAATATGTTCTTATGATTCTCCAGAATTCTTTGGTGTCTTTTGATATATCCTCATATTTTTTTCTAATTTTGTTGATTTGGACATTCTCTCTCTCTCTCTCTTTCTCTCTCTCTCTCTTTCTTTTGTTAGTTTGGATATGGGTTTCTCTTTCTTACTGATTTTCTCAAAAAATGCAATTCTAATTTTGTTGAGATTTTGATGTAATCACAAGGTAAAATTTAAATATGTATCATTGATAACAATAGTCAATTTAACAAGAGACCAGCAATATTTTATCCTTCTGCTTTTAATATTCCATTCATTTGTTTCAGTTCCTTTTATTTCAGTAATGATCGCCACTGAATATAGTACAGATTCTATCACACATTCCCACCAAATCCTGCAGAGAATAAATGAACATCCAAAAAGGGATCTGCTTTAAATCTGTATCTTACAGTGTAGTGAGCTAAACGGCCCCTCAGGACAGTCTTTGCAGGTCATGAGGAGAAGAAGGCTGATCAAAAGACAAAAAAAAAAAAAAAAAAAAAAAAAAATGTCGGGCTGGGAAA
>CM053761.1:68210659-68239238 GCA_028658305.1 Pachyuromys duprasi | reverse complement strand
GATTGCTTTTGGCAATATAGTCATTTTCACTATGTTAATCCTACCAATCCATGAGCAAGAGAGTTCTTTCCACCTTCTAATATCTTCTTCAATTTCATTCTTCAGAGATATGGAACTAAAAAGAGAACTGACTATAGAGGATTATAGAATGGCAGAAAAACACTTAAAGAAATGCTAAACATCCTTAGCCATCAGGGAGATGCAATTCAAAATGACCCTGAGATTTCACCTTACACCCACTAAAATGGCTAAGATCAAAAACTCTAGTGACAATGCATGCTGGAGAGGTTGTGGAGAAAGAGGAACCCTCCTCCATTGCTGGTGGAAATGCAAACTTGTACAGCCACTCTGGAAATCAATTTGGTGCTTTCTTAGATATTTAGGAATAGTGATTCCTCAAGACCCAGCTATACCACTCTTAGGAATATATCCAAAAGATGCTCAAGTACACAACAAGGACATTTGCTCAACTAAGTTCGTAGCTGCTTTATTTGTAATAGCTAGAACCTGGAAACATCCCGGATGTCCCTCAGTTGAGGAGTGGATACAGAAATTATGGTACTTTAACACAATGGAATACTACTCAGAAATTAAAAAGGAGGAAATTATTAAATTCGCAGGTGAATGGTGGGACATGGAAACGATCATCCTGAGTGAGGTATCCCAAAAGCAGAAAGAAACATGTGGTATGTACTCACTTATATAGACCTATAGGATAGGAAGGTCATGATGAAATCTATACACCTACGGAAGATATAAAAGAAGGAGGACCCAGGTTGGTATGATCCATACTCATTTAGATGAACAAATGGGATGGACATTGAATGGAGGATAAAATAAGCAATAGGACAGGAGCATACTAAAGAGTACCCCTGAAAGAGTCAATATAGCGATGGAGCAAAGCAGATATTAAGACTCACAACCTAGCCTTAGGCAGCAGGCGGGAAATAATAATAAAAATAGGGGAAGTTATGACGAACAAGAGCTCCACAAAGACCAAACTGAGCAGGGCACAGGGTTTTTCTAAGAGACAGTTTCTCCAACAAAGGACCATGTATGGATATGGCCTAGAACTCCTTCTCAGATGTGGCCCATCGTAGCTCATTGTCCAACTGAAGACCCTGGTAAGGGGAACAGGGACTGTTTCAGTCATGAACTCAATGGCTGCTCGTTGATCCTTCCCATACACACCAGGGAGTAACAGCCTACCTAGATCCCAGGGAAGGACATTGCAGCCAGCCCTGAGGAGACAAGATGAACTGGGGAGATGGAAGGAGAGGAGATCCTCCCCTGTTGGTGGACTTGGAGGGGGAGGGGAGGAGATGAGGGAGGAATGGGGGGAGTGGGAGGGAAGGAGGGAGCGGGCTATGCCTGGGATGCAAAGTACCTACCCTGTGATTGATATAAAAATAAATAAATTACATTAAAAAGAGATTCTTTATTTAGTTCTGGTTCCACAAGTTCATCTAAGGTTTATAGCAATAGTTTTTAGATGCCCTAATACACACAGAGACCCACTGACCCACTGGAAGGTTTATTTTTGGGAAATTGAATCTGTTCCAGCCTAAACTCTGTGTGTTAAGATTTATGAATTTGTCATAAGGAGTCTCAAAGAGGATTTTATTATAGCTATACTTTCTATCAACTATCTCACTTCTTAATGTCTAATATTTGTTTACTCAAAACAGGAAATGTATAAAATCATTAAAGGGCACTATGAAATCATCAATTCATCTGAACAGCATTACATCGTTTTAAAGATCCTAAAGGAGATCTCCTGAACCAGGATTTGTGAATACCTAGAGAACAATGGCAGTGACAGCCTCTTTCACACCATTGCATAGTTATTGAGAAATACAGTAATAACAGCGCAGAAAAAATAGTTTCAATTAGAGGATGATATTCCAGAGACACAGTCTCTTCCTCAGATTTACCTCTAGTAGATTCTGCTTGTACCAGGACAATATGTTCTTTTGTTCAAGACTATAGAAAATATATTGACTGAAGCTGCAACTGATGGTGTCCTTCTCTCCTGATGACACAGGAAAGGAGGATTGATACTAAGTCATCACAATGTCTGCACAGGCACCTGTAATAAGGAATACAGAATGAACATGCATATATACACAAACACAGATCTTGAAACATTTGAAATTTTTCATTTAATATGGTTTAGTATCATGATTTCACAGTATTACTACATAAGAAATATTGAGCTTAGCACACTCTAAATTTCTTATCTACAAACAAGTTGATCTGCAAAGATTATGATATTTTGAATTTCTCACCAGACACCCAAAGCATCAGGGATATGAGGACCTGGGTCTTTGACTTCATCTTTTTTCCCCCTGCTGTTTGATGCAATTCAGTTCTCACTGCAAATGCCTGGTTTATAAATTCTCAGCAGCTGGGCTGGGCTGTAGGGGGGAGGGCATGCAAAGCAGACAGCAAATACATCAGCAAATGCCTGAGCAGTGTCTGTGAGTGTAGCTGGTGTCAATCAACAGTCAAAAATAATATTACAGGGAGTATGAGCAATCACTGAAAAAGATTGCCTTACAGTTCTCAAACAGAAAAGTACTAGGTGCTCTAATAGCAGACCTGGTTTAAATTCCAAGACATATTTGAATTAACTGACTTTTGTAGAAACATTACTGGAACTATTTCAGATTGACAGTCTTAGGGATACAATAGGTTATGTTAAAATAAAATCACAACAAAAGAAACAGTGTACGAAAACATTCCATAAAAGAAAGCAAACATAGAGGAAAGAAGAGATGAAGGGAAATAAAGGAAATTGAGGTTAAATGTGTTCAATATTACTCATTTCTAAAGCCTCTCTTATACAGAAGACTGAAAGCTAGGTCTCAGATATTTAGGTTCTAGTTTCTTAGATAAACAAGGGACTAAAGTACTAAGAATAGCCCTCAATTCCCTGTGTGGAAATTCCATAGACATTAATTTAAGGTAAATCAGATGATCTTTAACCGCAAAACAAAGAAAACCCAGCAAAAACTAACAAGTATCCTCCCCACATCCTCAGAAAATTGAAAGAGGGATGTAAATCTGTAAAAATGAAAGAGGAAAATACAGACTTTTCATGAAGTCATTCCTGTAGGCCAATATTGCCATGAAACTTTTATTCTTATTCAAGGAATAGGAATGCTACTGTAATTTAGATATTAGTGGCATTGAAACTGGATGAAGATAGGCTTCTGATATCATGAACAGGTAAGTCACTCCAGAAGGGGTCGTAGCCACCCTAATCTACCTAATGATTTTATAGAGATCAATAGAACACTACATCAGCCAGTGTCGTTTCTATACAATGGATAAAAAAGAAAAGTTTGGCTAAGTACAACAAAAATGAGTAGTGATAAGAGAAATCAGAGAGGCTGCCAGGACTTTATATTATTGAAATCTGAAAGTATGCATAAGAAGTAAATTACGAAGCCAGAATCATGTGTAAAGAATAAGAGAAAAATAAATAAATAAATTATCATGGCAAGAACTGTACTCCTTGTACACTTGTACTCCTGGAACTGGAAAGACAAAAGTGGAGACTCATGAGTTTAGGCAAGCCTGGGGTACATACCAACTTCTAGCCCAATCAAATCTATATGTATAGACAATCACTCAAAAATGTGTGTCATTAATCATCTCATTACAAGGCAGCTTATGGCATTATCTACCCAAACAAATTATTTATTTGATGTTAATGTTTCACCATTAAACCATGAATGTTATTGACAAATAATCATTTATCCAATATGTACTTCCTCCTATTTTGAATTAAATATTCATTTTTATACTTTTCAGGTATAAAATATTAATTAATTTCTGATAAGCATGTGGAGATTTCTTCTATAACCCGCTAGCACAACATCATATGAGAGAGGTAGAACATATGAGGACACAGGAAGTTCCTAACCTCAAGGTCAAGAATATATCAGAAGGGAAGCTCCGCTCCTTTCAGTGTCTCACATGTTCTCAAATGCATTTGATCTTCAATAACTTTATAATTTTCCTCGTGACAGCACCAATTACCTCAGACTGGGATCTCATGACATTCACAGCTGTTCCTTCAGATTGCACAAATGGAGACAGGGATCTTACAATTCCAAGACTACATGGGGTCTCACAGTATGCACGCAGAGAGAGTGGGGTCTAAAGAGATAAAAATTGCAAATTATATTATATATAATAGAAAACGCTCAACAGTCCTTAATTTCTAATCGATTTTCCCCAGCATGCCTTGGTACATTTATAGTATTTTGTCATTAATATTTACTATTGATATATCTTTTACTAAAGTTATGGTTATTTCTAAACAGCTGTATAAAAAAATCACCACACAGAGACTAGGACTTATTTAGTTAACTTAGAACACAATGCTGGGGAATAGTTGCTCCATCCTAAACCTCCAAGCCCGCCTATTTTCCTACCATTCAGTGATATCTTAGGTCCGGTTCATTTATTCATGTCATTCCAAGACACAGTGCAGGTGGAAACCAAGACCTGTTCCTACAGCACCACTGAGCTAACTGTTAGCCTACACACATATTTACCCCATCAGGATCAAATCAGAAAGTAGAGAGCAAGGGGAACCCCTGTGCTTTCCAACTGGTCCTGAAAGGGAGTGAGTGTGCCTTCAAGGGAGTGTTTGTAGATTCTCAGATCCAGGACCCCTCTATGAAAGCCACCAGACAACAGATCCCTACCACCCACATCCCTAGTGTGGAAATCATAGGGATTCTTGGGACATCGATCCCAACACTGAAGCTTCTGCTCTGGAGGGCTAACAGTGAATTCCAGGCAAACAATTCCTGGATCCCAGACAGAGCTGCATACAAGTGGCCTATAAGCCATTGCAATAGTCAGGGAATCCACATATGCACACTGTGCCTGCTAAAAGCACCTTCGAATAGCGCCAGAATTAGATTCCTCGCTTAGGTAAACCTAAAACCTCAACTCACACTCCCAAACCAATGAACCTCATTCATCTTCCTGAAAAATAGTCTGGAAACCAGAATAAGATGGTCCTACCCTGAAGTACAGACTCCGGAAACAAAAAATGAGAGTTATAGATATAGAGATGGCCAGAGGCAGAAGTAAGAACACACCCAACAAAAATCAGTAGTACATCATGGCTTCACCAGCAACCCCCAAATCAATGGACACTTTATTTCACTAGATACACAAGAAAACGACTTTAAAACTAGCTTTTTCAGGTGTTAGAGGCTCATAAAGAAGAAATGAACAAATCTCTCAGTGAAATGACACACAAATGCAGGCAAACAAAGAGGAAATGAACAAAGCTCTCTAAGAAATACAGGCAAATGCAGCCAAAGAAGTAGAAGCACAATTAGCAACATGTAGAGAGGAAATGAACAAACATTGAAAGCCATCATTGAAAAGCAGGACTCCACATTCAAACACATGAAGGAAATGCTGCAAGAAATGAAAACAGGATTAGAATCAATAAAAAATACACACAAACAGAGAAAAACCTGGAACTGGAGAACACAGAGCAAAGATCAGGAACTACAAAGGTAAGCATCACTAACAGAATACAAGAGATGGAAGAGAGAATCTCATGTGCTGAAGATATACTCCAAGAATTGATACTTCTCTCATAGAAAAAGTAAAGTCAGAAAAGTTCTAAATACAAAACATACAAGAAATCAAGGACACCAAGAAAAGACAAAATCTAAGAATAAAAAGAGTAGATGAAAAAGAAGACACCAGCCTACAAGGTTCAGAAAATATTTTCAGGAAAATCAGAAGAAAATTTTACCAATTTAAAGAAAGAGATGTACATAAACATACAAGAGAGCTACAGAACACTAAATAGACTAGATCAGAAAAGAAATTCTTCACATCACATTATCATCAAAACACTGAGCCTACAGAATAAAGATAAAAATATGAAAAGTAGCAAGGAAAAATGCCAAGTAACATATAAAGGTAGACCTATCAGAATCACAGCAGATTTCTCAACAGAAACTATGAAAGTCAGAAGGGCCTGGACAGAAGTCATGCAGACCTTAAGGGACCACAAATGCCAACCAAGAGTACTATACCCAACAAAACTGTCTATCAACACAGATGGAGAATTCAAAATTTTCCATGACAAAACCAAATTTTAAAATATCTGCACAGAATCCCAGTGCTACAGAAGTTCCTAGAAGGGAAATTCCACGAATTGAAATGACTACATACAAGGAAACATAGGACATGGATAACTACACAACAAAATATCAAAAGAATACAAGGAATAAAACACAGCAACACCACCAAACCCCATCAAAAGAAAGTAACATTCATTGGTCACTAGTATTTATCAACATCAAGAGACTCAACTCCCTAATAAAACGTCTCAGACTAATAGAATGGTTTTAGAAACAAGATCCAACATTCTGTTGCATCCAAGAAACACACCTACACAACGAAGATAAACAGTACCTCAGAGTAAAAGGCTGGAAATATTTTCTTCAAGCAAATGGATCCAGAAAACAAGCTGGAGTAGCTATCCTAATATCTAATATAATGGACTTTCAATCAAAATTAATCAAAAAAGATAAGGAGGGGCACTACATTCTCATCAAAGGAAAAATCCAGGAAGAGGACATCACAATTCAGAAACTCTATGCCCCAAATACAAGAGAACCTACATTCATAAATGAAACATTATTAAAGCTTAAATCACACATTCATCTCAAAACCTTAATAGTGAGAGACTTCAAAACCCCATCCTCACCAAGGGACAGATGAACTAGACAGAAACGAAATAGGGAAATAAAGGCTCTTAGAGAGGCCCTAAAACATATGGAAATGATAGACATGTACAGACCTTTTCATCTAAACTCAAAAGAGCATATCTTCTTTTCAGCACCTCATAGAACCTTCTCCAAAATAGACCATATAGTTAGTCACAAAGCAAGCCTCAACAGATACAAGAAGATTGAAATAATACCTTCTATTCTATCTGACCCCCATGGACTGAAGCTGGACCTCAACAACAATGGAAATAACAAAATTCGTACACACACATGGAAACTGAAAAACTTGCTATTCACTGACAGCTTGGTTAAGGAAGAAATAAAAAAAGAAATTAAATACTTCCTAGAATTCAATGAAAATGAAGGTACAATATACCAAATTTAAAGAACACAGTGCTCAGAGGAAAATTCATAGCATTAAGTGCCTTCAAGAAAAATTTTGTAACATCACATACAAGCAACTTAATGAATCAACTAAAAACTCTAGAAAAAAAAGAAGCAGATACACCCAAGAGGAACAGATGTCTGGAAATAACCAAAATCAGGGCTGAAATCAATCAATTGGAAACAAATAAAACTACTCAAAGAATCAATGAAACAAGAAACAGGTTCTTTGAGAAAATCAACAAGATATAGAAAACGTCAGCCAAACTAATTGAAAGGCACATAGAATCTGCTCAACTCAGTAAAATCAGAAATGAAAAGGGGGTCATAACTGCAAACACTGATGAAATCCAAACAGGAAGAAGGTATGGAATTCTCTCTGGAGTTACTGCTGGGTAGGGTCATAGGACTCTTTTACGGGCATTATCAGTATCAATGGTTAAGAAATCCAGAAGTCCTTTGATGAGAAAGAAGTGTACCTCCTCATCTTTCTTGATTAACTTTGGTTGAAAGTCTATCTTATTAGATACTATGATTGCTACCTGAGCTTGTTTTCTGGGTCCATTTGCTTGGAAAATGGTTTTCCAGCCTTTTACTCTGAGGTAGTGTTTATCTTTGTTGCATAGGTGTGTTTCTTGGATGCAGCAGAATGTTGGATCCTGTTTCCGCAGCCATTCTGTTAGTCTATGTCTTTTTATTGGAGAGTTGAGTCCATTGATGTTGATAGATAATAGTGACCAATGACTGTTATTTCCTTTTATTGTGGAGTTGGTGATCTTACTGTGATTCATTGCTTTTTTGATGGTGTTGACGTTGGGAAATTATCTGTATCATACATTTTCTTTGGTGTAGTTGTTTCCGTTGGACTGAAGTTTTCCTTCTAATACCTTATGTAGGGCTGGGTTGCTGTGTAGGTATTGCATGAATTTTGTTTTGTTATGGAAAATTTTGTTTTCTCCATCTATGTTGATTGAAAGCTTTGCTGGGTATAGTAGTCTTGGTTGGCATCTGTGTTCCCTTAAAGACTGCATGACTTCTGCCCAGGCCCTTCTGTCTTTCATAGTTTCTGATGAGAAATCTGGTGTGAGTCTGATCGGTCTACTTTCATATGTTACTTGACCCTTTTTCCTTGCTGCCTTTCATATTTTTTCTTTGTTTTGTAGGTTTAGTGTTTTGACTATGATGTGACGAGAGGTATATCTTTTCTGGTCTAGTCTATTTGGTGTTCTGTAGGCTTCTTGTTGTTTATGGACATTTCTCTTTTTTTCTTTTTTTAAATTTATTTATTTTTATCTCAATCACAGGTTAGGTACTTTGAATCCCAGGCATAGCCCCCTCCTCTATTCCCTCCTACCCTCCCACTCCCTCATCTCCCTCTTCCCCCCCCCCATCCAAGTCCACCAACAGGGGAGGACCTCCTTCCCTTCCATCCAACCCCAGCTTATCCTGTCTTCTCAGGGCTGGCTGCAATGTCCTCCCCTGGGATCTAGCCAGTCTGTCACTCCCCGGCTTAATGGGGAAGGGTCAAAGAGTCAGCCATCAAGTTCATGAATGAAACAGTCCCTGTTTCCCTCAGTAGGTTCTTCAGTACTACACCTAGCTATCATGGGCCCCATCTGAGCAGGGGTTGCAGGCCACATCCACACATGGTCCTTGATTGTAGAAACCATCTCATACAAGGCCCCTGTGCCCTCATCAGTTTGGTCTTTGTGGAGCTCTTGTTCTCCCCAAGTCTCAGAAAACTCCCCCATTTCTATCATTACTTCTAGCCCTCTGCCAAAGGCTTGATCGCGAGTCTTAATATCTGCTCTGACACATCGCTACATTAACCACCCCAGAGGTCTTCCTTGGCATGCTCCTCTCCTGTTGCTTGTTTTCTCCTCCACTTAATGTCCATCCCATTTGTTCATCCAAACAAGCATTGATCATACCAACCTGGGTCCTCCTTCCTTCATATCCTCCATAGGTGTGTAGATTTCAGCCTGACCTTCCTATCCTATAGGTCTATATAAATGAGTATATACCATATGTTTCTTTCTGCTTTTGGGATACCTCACTCCAGATGATCATTTCCAGGTTCTACCATTTGTCTGCGAATTTCATGATTTCCACCTTTTTAATTGCTGAGTAGTATTCCATTGTGTAAAAGTACCACAATTTCTGAATCCATTCCTCAACTGAGGGACATCTGGGTCCCCAGACCCTCTCAGTATAGGGTGGTTCCAATGATTGGTGTGCGCTGCTGTACAGCCGTGGTTTGAAGCAGAACCTGGGTCCTTCCCTGACTTGCCAGAGGACTCACACACTGACTGTGGTTTTTGCTTTCAGACACGTGTGGTGTGTGCCTGCAGTGTGCAGAGTGGTCAAAATGGTCCCCCGACCCTCTCAGTTTGAGGTGGTTCCAGTGATCAGTGTGTGACTCCCTTACACCTGTGGGTTGAAACAGAACCCGGGTGCAGCGTGCACCCGCAGTGTGCAGGTCACTGAGGGAATCTGGGCTGTTTCCAGGTTCTGGCTATTACAAATAAGGCAGCCATGAACATAGTTGAGCAAATGTCCTTGTTGTGTACTTGAGCATCTTTTGGATATATGCCTAAGAGTGGTATAGCTGGGTCTTGAGAAATCACTATTTCTAATTGTCTAAGATAGCACCAAATTGATTTCCAGAGTGGTTGTACAAGTTTGCATTCCCACCAACAATGTAGGAGGGTTCCTGTTTCTCCACAACCTCTCCAGTATGCATTGTCAGTAGAGTTTTTGAACTTAGCCATTCTTGTGTGTGTAAGGTGAAATCTCAGGGTCGTTTTGATTTGCATTTCCTTGATGGCTAAGGTTGTTGAGTATTTCTTTAGGTGTTTTCTGCCATTTTATAATCCTCTGCAGTCAGTTCTCTTTTTAGCTCCATACCTCCTTTTTTAATTGGATTATTTGGTTTCTTGCTTTTTACCTTCTTGAGTTCTTTATATATACTGGATATTAGCCCTCTGTCAGTAGTAGGTTTGGTAATGATCCTTTCCCAATCTGTAGGCTGTCGTTTTGTTCTGAAGACAGTATCCTTAGCTTTACAGAAGCTTTTCAGCTTCATGAGGTCCCACTTATTGATTGTTGATCTTAGAGCCTGTGCTGTTGGTGTTCTATTCAGGAAGTAGTCTCCTGTGCCAATAAGTTCTAGGGTCCTCTCCAATTTTTCTTCTAACCGGTTTAGTGTGTCTGGTTTTATGTTGAGGTCTTTGATCCACTTGGACTTTAGCTTTGTGCAAAGTGATAAATATGGATCTATGTTCATATTTCTGCATAAAGATATCCAGTTGGACCAGCATCATTTGTTGAAGATGCTGTGTTTTTTCCATTGAATGGTTTTGGCTTCTTTGTGAAAAATCAAGTTTCCATAGTTGTTTGGGTTCATTTCTGGGTCTCTATTTGGTTCCATTGAACCACTCTTTTGTTTCTATGCCAATACCATACAGGTTTTTTTTTTTTTTTTTTTTTACTATTGCTCTGTAGTACAGCTTGAGGCCAGGGATGGAGATACCTCCAGATGATCTGTTGTTGCAGAGGATTGTTTTGGAGATTCTGGGTTTTGTGTTTCTCCATATGAAGTTGAGTATTTTTCTATCAAGATCTGTGAAGAATTCTGAAGGTATTTTGATGGGGATATCATTGAATCTGTAGATTGCTTTTGGCAATATGGTCTTTTTCACTATGTTAATCCTACCAATCCATGAGCACGGGAGTTCTTTCCACCTTCTAAGATCTTCTTCAATTTCTTTCTTCAGAGATTTGAACGTTTTTTTTTTTCATATAGGTATATCACTTTCTTGGTTAGAGTCACCCTAAGGCACTTTATCTTATTAGTGGCTATTGTGAAGTGTGTAATTTTCCTAATTTCTTTTTCATCCCTTTTGTCTTTGGTGTATGGGAGGGCTTCCGATTTTTTTGAGTTGATTTTGTATCCAGCCACTTTACTGAAGGTGTTTATCAGTTGAAGGAGTTCTCTGGTTGAATTTTTGGAGTCACTCATGTATATTATCATATTGTCTGCAAATAGTGATACTTTGAATTCTTCCTTTCCAATTTGTATCCCCTTGATCTCCTTTAGTTGTCTTATTGCTCTAGCTAGAACTTCAGATACTATGTTGAAGAGATATGGAGACAATGGGCAGCCTTGCCTAGTCCCTGATTTCAGTGGGATTGATTTAAGTTTCTCTCCATTGAGTTTGATGTTAGCTATAGGCTTGCTGTATATTGCCTTTACTATGTTTAGGTTATGTGCCTTGTATCCCTAATCTCTCCAAGTCTTTAAACATGAATGGTTGTTGGATTTTGTCAATGTCTTTTTCTGCATCTAGGGAGATGATCATCTGGTTTTTCTCCTTCAGTTTGCTTATATGGTGGATCACATTGATGCATTTGTGTACATTGAACCACCCTTCCATGCCTGGGATGAACCTACTTGGTCATGGTGGATGATATCTTTTATACGCTCTTGGATTCGGTTTGCAAGTATTTTATTGAATGTTTTTGCATCAATGTTCATAAGAGAGATAGGTCTGAAGTTCTCTTTTTTTGTTGGATCTTTGTGTGGTTTAGGTATCAAGGTGACTGTGGCTTCATAGAAAGAGTGCGGTAATTTTCCTTCTATTTCTATTTTGTGGAACACTTTATAGAGGATTGATGTTAGGACTTCTTTGAATGTCTGGTAGAATTCTGCACTAAAACCATCTGGCCCAGAGCTTTTTTTCGTAGGGAGGCTGTTGATGACTTCTTCTATTTCCTTGAGGGATATAGGTATATTCAATCTTCCTACCTGATCTTGGCTTAATTTAGGTAGGTGGAATCTCTCAAGAAAACTGTCCATTTTGATTAGATTTTCAAAATTTGTGACATATAGGCTTTGGTGGTAAGACCTTAAATTATTGTTTGGATTTCCTCAATGTTTGTAGTTATGTCCCACTTTTCGTTTCTGATTTTGCTGACTTGGTCCATTTCTCTCTTCCATTTTGTTAATTTGGATAGGGGCTTGTCTATCTTGTTGATTTTCTCAAAGAACCAGCTCTTAGTTTCATTGATTCTTTGAATAGTTTTATTTGTTTCTAATTGATTGATTTCAGCCCTGAGTTTGATTATTTCCAGCCGTCTGCTCCTCTTGGGTGTATCTGCTTCTTTTTTATTTTTTCCTAGAGCTTTCAGTTGAGCCATTAAGTTGCTTGTATGAGATGTTTCAAGTTTCTTCTTGAAGGCACTTAGTGCTATGAACTTTCCTCTTTGTACTGCCTTCATTGTGTCCCATAATTTTGGGTATGTTGTGCTTTCATTATCATTGAATTCTAGGAAGTCTTTAATTTCTTTCTTAATTTCTTCCCTAATCAAGCTGTCCTTGAGTAGCAAGTTGTTCAGTTTCCATGTATGTGCAGGCCTTTTGCTATTTCTGTTGTTGTCGAGGTCCAGCTTTAGACTGTGATGGTCAGATAGGATACAAGGGATTATTTCAATCTTCCTGTATCTCTTGAGGCTTGCTTTGTGTCCAACTATAAGGTCTATTTTGGAGAAGGTTCCAAGACGTGCTGAAAAGAAGGTATACTCTTTTGACCTAGGTCTTTTAAACATCTATTAAGTCCATTTGATTTAGGGTGTCTGTGAGTGCCCTTGTTTCTCTGTTTTGTTTCTGACTGGATGATCTGTCTCTTGGTGAGAGTGGAGTATTGTAGTCTCCCATTATTAGGGTGTTTGGATCAATGTATGATTTCAGTTTTAATATTGTTTGATTTACCTATGTAGGTGGTCTTGTATGTGGGGCATAAATGTTCAAAATTGTGATGTCCTCTTGTTGGAATTTTCCTTTGATGAGAATGAAGTGACCCTCCTCATCTTTCTTGATTAACTTTGGTTGAAAGTCTATATTATTAGATACTAGGATTGCTATCTCAGCTTGTTTTCTGGGTCCATTTGCTTGGAAAATGGTTTTCCAGCCCTTTACTCTGAGGTAGTGTTTATCTTTGTTGCATAGGTGTGTTTCTTGGATGCAGCAGAATGTTGGATCCTGTTTCCGCAGCCATTCTGTTAGTCTGTGTGTTTGTATTGGAGAGTTGAGTCCCTTGATGTTGATAGTTAATAGTGACCTATGACTCTTCCTTCCTTTTATTGTGGAGTTGGTGGTCTTACTGTGATTTATTGCATTTTATTGTTGTTGTCATTGGGAAATTATCTGTATCCTATATTTTCTTTGGTGTAGTTGTTTCCGTTGGACTGAAGTTTACCTTCTGTAGGGCTGGGTTGCTGTGTAGGTATTGCATGAATTTTGTTTTGTTATGGAAAATCTTGTTTTCTCCATCTATGTTGATTGAAAGCTTTGCTGGGTATAGTAGTCTTGGTTGGCATCTGTGTTCCCTTAAAGACTGCATGACTTCTGCCCAGGCCCTTCTGTCTTTCATAGTTTCTGATGAGAAATCTGGTGTGAGTCTGATTGGTCTACTTTCATATGTTACTTGACCCTTTTCCCTTGATGCCTTTCATATTTTTTCTTTGTTTTGTAGGTTTAGTGTTTTGACTATGATGTGACGAGAGGTATTTCTTTTCTGGTCTAGTCTATTTGGTGTTCTGTAGGCTTCTTGTATGTTTATGGACATTTCTTTTTTTAAGTTGGGAAAATTTTCTTCTATGATTTTCTTAAAAATATTTTCCAGTTCTTCGAGCCTGGAGTCTTCTTTTTCATCTATTCTAATTAATCTTAGGTTTTATCTTTTGATGGCATCCTTAATTTCTTGGATGTTTTGTGTTTGGGGCTTTTCCAATTTTCTTTTTTTCCTTGAGTGAGGAATCCATTACAGCCAGTGTATCCTCAGCTCCCGAGATTCTCTCTTCCATCTCTTGTGTTCTATTTGTGATGCTTACCTTTGTGGTTCCTGATCTTTTCTCTAAGTTCTCCAGTTCCAGGTTCTTCTACCTTTGTGTCTTCTTTATCGTTTCTAATTCCGTTTTCATGCTTTGTACCGTTTCCTTCAACTGATTGACTGTGTCTCCTATATTGGTTGTTTCCTCTCTGTTTAACTTTAATTGTTCCTCTATGTGGGCAGTTAAATTCTTCTCCATTTCTTTGAGGGCCTTGTTCATTTCCTCTTTTTGTCTCTCTTTTTATTCCTCCAGTACCTGCATAATCATAGCTTTAAGATAATTTTCCTGTGTCTCCACTGAATTAAAATCTCCACTGCTTTCAGGTGTTTCTGATGGGGCCATGGTATCCTGATTTTTGTTGGGTGAGTTCTTTCCCCAATTTCTGGGCATTTGTTTATATACAATAAGTTAGCTGTTTGTGCTTTAAGGCTGAACTTCAGACTGGAACTGTCAATCTCTTGTGTCAGGAGTATTCTTTAAGAAGATCAGGGAGTTCCAGTGGTTTGTTAGTGTGTGTGTCGTTGTCTCAGTTGAACTCTGTTGTGGGCTCTGTGTGCCTGGATTCATGATCTGTGCTAGAAGCTGTGAGCACAGCAGGCTGGTCACCCTTCTGGTCTGGAGGATTTGCTGGTCACTCTGTGCTAGATGCTGAGTGTCCCGTTTTGACATGTCAGCTGTGGGCTCTGCACTCTGCCCTGGGCTTGCTGTTAATGGCTCTCCTCTGGACTGGAGACTTGCCCCCCCCTTCCAGGCCAGGGGCTTTGCACCACGGTCTGAGATGATATTTGGGGCACACACAATGGGTCTGGATGGTTGCAGGCATTGCTGAGCAGTGTGCATCCGCTGTATGCAAGCCTGTCTGAAATGGTGCCCAAGGCCTTCTCAGACTGGCGCGTGGACACACACATGGACTGAGGTGGTCGCTGGCGGACCCCTGCACGCAGACTGGTTAAAACTCTCTCCTAGGCCCTCTCAGTCTGAGGTGTTTCTGGTGGATGCGATTGGTATGCACCTGCTGAATGCCTGCCGGTTGAAGCGCCCCTCAGTGTGCAGGCCAGTCAAAACGGTCTCCTAGGCCCTCTCAGTCTGGTTCGTGTACCCCCCCCCCACACGCACACACACAGGGACGGAGGTGGTTTCCAGCAGATGCTATTGGTGTGCTCCTACTGTAAGCCCGCTGGTTGAAACAGAACCGGGGTCTTTCTCAGATTGGCCCTTGGACCCACACAGGGACTGAGGTGGTTATTGGTGGACACGCAGTGTGCAGGTCAGACAAAATGGTATCCAGTTCCTCCTCCATCTGTCCCAGAGGCCGTGAGACCCAGGCTGGTATCTCAGCTGCAGGAACCCAGAGTCGCTGCTTGTTCAGATCAGAGCTGTGTGCCACTGGTAACCATGAGATTTTTCTGGGGAATAACTGAGTGTCCCTTGGATTTTCTCACTTGATTTCCTCGCTGTAGGAGTTCCCCTCACCTGGCAATCACAAATGCTGGTGTTTTAGGTCCCAGAGTTCAGTCTCCTGGTCGCTGCATTGTTTCTACTGTCCTACTCCTCAGACATGGTGTCCTCTCCTGGCAGCCATCTTGGATCGTCCCAAATCTTTACTTTTAATATGGAGTTTCTCATGAAATTTCGAGGCTTTTTCATAACAGGTGTTTCTCTTCTCTATAACACCTGAACTGAAAGCATTGCCAATGTTTGAACACTGTATACAAAGCAAGGGAAAGACAAATGTTTCTGCTTCCAAGTATTTGACAGGAGTTAAGCCCATATATTAAAAGCCACCTTCTGATATAGTCATGGGAAACTAATGAGGCAGGTATGTGCAGAGTTGGCAATGGGGAAGAAAAACTCAAGGAGTGAGAAGAGGGGATTTGAACTTTGGACTGATGCCTTACTGATTGACCTACTGAGACTTTTATGAACTTCCTGTAGCCAGGACTTCTTTCTAGCTAATGTCCCTGCTTAAACATTAGATTACTGTAGTTGCCCATGACTACCAATAGTAACCGCCTGCACAAGGGGCTGGGAATTAAAAGAGACAGAGACCACGAAGAAGTGATGCCAAGACAGTATTCTGATCAAGGCGTCATTTTTATTACAGAGTAAACCACTTATATAGGTTTCCAAGTAAACATATCCAAGCAAAACAGGAAAATTAACCAAGCAAAACAGGAGGTGTAACTGAGCAAAACAGGAGGCTTAACTACACAAACAGGAGGTATCTGCTGAAAACAACAAGAAAAGCGAGCCAGCATGACTTGCATGCACCTGACCATCTCAGGTCCAATGGAATGGCTACCTCAGATTACATTCTTGAAACTACTCTCCAAGTGATATTGTCTTATGTGGTCACTTCTTCCTCCTGAGTCTGACTACCAAAGTCCAGCTATCAAAGTATTGAAGTCCATCCATCAGAACAACCCTTTGGCTCACTTAACTAGCATACCCAATTAAAATTAAACACCTCACACTAACATTCTGCATTGAACCAGGCAAGCATCAACTGAATATCTAAGTAAGTCTCTGACATTTTAAGTGATAAAAACACCATTTAAATGATACTTCCTACTCAATATTATCCTCCATGTGTCTCTGATGACCTTGATGGGTAATTGTAGCTCTAACAGCAGCAAACACACAGCTGCTTTGTCAGTCCATTTCATGTGTACAGTTTACATTGCTGACAAGCTTCACACTAAAAATAATTTCCATGTCTAAAGGTTATGAGACAAAGCAAGTAAGTTACATATGTCAAGAAAAAAATAATACAAATTATACAGATCTAAGATATATAGGTCTGAAGTTATGACAGTCCAAGGCAAGGAGTTAAATTCTGAAGATATGAAAGCTTGAGAAAGTGATTTATATACATGAGAGAGTAATGTAAAGTGTATAAAAAGTTGTTTCAGATTTCTTTCCTTCTCTCTATGCTACTTTTGGGGTTCTACTCACCCTCTCTCTCACTCATAGTTAGAGTATACAACCAGTCCTCCAGGCCCATTCAAACTTCTCCCTAAAATTTCTTCTTTCAAGGTGTTTTTTATCCTCATTTCCTAATGCCCTATTCCCTTACTAGAAAAAGATGTCTTCTCCACAACGGACATAAATTTGGATTTCTGTTCCTCATAAAAGCTCCCTCCTCTTCTTTCCTCAGACTCTATTTGTACACCCCCAGTCTCCCAATCCCCAAACCCCACTTATCCTCTGCACACTTCCATATTCAGTCCCACTGTATGGGATGCCACCTCTCCTTCCCTTGAGGAGCATCATAAACATCTATTATACTTACCTTGTGAATATATCTCCAAACTCAATAGTCCCTACCCTTAACCAGCATTCCCTAGGCCTCAAACCCATCGTTTCAACCTCCTTATCCTACAATGCTCACATACTAACAGTAAAAAAAAAGGCCTCACAGAACCTTACTCCTAGTCCAAGCTCTTTGCTGCATTAACTGTTGTCTCTTTACATCCTTAAGTCTCTAACCCTTAGGCAATCCTCTATCATCTATGACCATACAACTCAATTTTCAGTCCTATATGTTTCTAAAAAAGTTGTTAAAGAGTTATTTATTTACACTGTATACAGATATAATTCTAGATGGTTGTGAGCCACCATGTGTAATTGAACTCTGGACCTCTGGAATAGCAGGCAGCACTCTTAACCTCTGAGCCATCCCTCCAGCCCCCTTAGTCCTATATCTTAAAGACACTATCTTCTTAATACTCCTGGATGTCCACTCTCAGTGCATTTTTGTTTTCCAGAATGGGATCCTGTTACTCTACAATCCTAACAACTGACCTTGACTCTCTAAACCCAGGGATTCAGAGACAGTCTCGAACCTTTTGATCAAGCATTACTATGGGCTTGGCCTGCCTTTTCCCTTTTCCTTCCACCTGCTTCAGTATATAGATAACCTCTTCCTTCACAGTCCTTCTCTCTCTAATAGCCAATCTGACATCACTCCTCAATTTCCTCATTTCCAGGGGTTTCTGGATCTCACCTTTTAAAGCATAACTTTCCTTTCCCCAAGTCACTTATCTCAGATCCTCTCTCACATCACTCAAACACCTCACTTTAAGAGCACCTTGCCCATCTCCACTCCCCATCTCTACAGTCTCAGTCAGCTTCCTCCTTCATAGATCCCTACATTCTCCTGATATATTCCCTGTACCATGTTACTTCTGGACTGCCACTTACCTCCCATCCACAAACAATTCATCAGGAATAAAATATTCTCTTTTCTGTTCCAGCATTCTGCATCCCAGATATATAGAAACCTTTCCATCCTTAGACTTCCAAAACACACAAACACTGTTCTTGGCCCCTGTTTCCTACCTCTCCATAACTCTAAACAGCATAGTCTACAGCTGACCTTTTTGTCTACACACTCTTGCTTACCTCTACAACTAGCAAATAGCTATGGTTCCCCAGATTACTACCATCCAGCCCCCACAATCTCCAGGGTTTCCTCTCCTAATCTATTCTCAGCACAGTCTCCCCCAATTCCTAATTTACAAGGGACTCCAACGCCCCTTTCACCTTCTCAGATTTCATCTCTCCAGACATATCTTATCAAAGATTCATCGGTCATATTCCTTTCCTATCCTTCCCTCAATCCCTCCACACTTAAATTATTTGCCTTAACATCTCACAGAACCTCTGCACCCCTGACTGAAAGTTCTTTTTTATATTCCTTTTTTAAAAATGTAATTTATTTATTTTTATATTAACCACAGGTTAGGTACTTTGTATCCCAGGCATAGCCCCCTCCCCCATTCCCTCCCACTCGCCCCATCCATCCCTCATCTTCTCCCTGACCCCCTTCAAGTCCACTGATGGGGAAGGACTTCCTCTGCTTCCATCTGACCCTAGTTTATCTTGTCTCTTCAGGGCTGGCTGCAATGTCCTCTTCTAGGATCTAAGCTCCTGTCTCCTCCCTTTAACACACAAGAAGGTCCTATAGCTACCTCTGCTACAATTTTTATTTGATGGCAGCTCCTTCCTGTCAGACACACACATCAGATTGACCTCTCCATTACTATTATTTATCCTCAAGTTCTGGCTCCTGTGCTCCTGAGATCACCCATTCCACAAAGCCTCATTTTTCTTCTTACACTCCGACTTTTCCTCTACCCAAATGATTCCCAAGCATCTGCTGCCAAATGAGTCCCCTAAATTAGGGGAGTAGATATCATTAAACATCAAACACACTAAACAAATCTTAAATCATACAAACCCAATTACCACATGTAACCAAACCCAACCCATCTCTTCTCTCTCTGTCTCTCTCTCTCCCTTTCTCTGTCTCTCTCTCAAACTCATGACCTCACTTGGATCAAGGTCATCGAACAAACTCTTCACTCAACTCATTAAATGCCTCCCACTCTTCTTTCTGCCTCTTCTTCAAAGCCATTGCTTAGTCACAGTCCCTCTCACTGACAATACCACAGTAACCAATGCCCTATTCCCACTACTGTCTGCTTGCATCCTGGGCCATCTAAGTTCCCCTTTGGGAAAAAAAATTAAGTGCTCTCAACCTTTCTACATCAACCCCAAAATACCTGTTACAGGCTGTTCCTCTCACTGTCTGTCACTACCCTCCTCAATCTTCCATGGTCATAAAACGTCTCAATTAAAAGAACACACCTAAACATCCTTTAAAAACAAGACAATTTTGATATAACCAGAACTTCTCAAATTATATTCTTCCCAACACAACCAGGCCTTCCATTAAGATAACTGTTGCTCCAAATTAACGTTATATAACCAATCTTTATTTTCTTGGCTCCTCTCAAGAATTACATGCAGAAAAATGAAAATAGATCCATATTTATCACCTTGCACAAAACTAAAGTGCCAACATTCCTCCCTCTTTGTTTAATTAAAAAGTGAGGAACTAGGAATGGGGTGATGGTGAAGATGACTTAGGGGTAACTTGTGCTCTTCAAGCTACTTCCTGGCGATTAGTGGTATGGTCACCCTTGGGTACTGCTGGTCCTCACCTTGAAAAGTCATTGTCATCTTGTTGTGTCAGCAGATGTTGATAATTCTGCTAGAGTAACTGTTTGGTTAGAGATCTTTGCATATTTGTTGAAAGAATGTAGAGAAGAACTTAATTAACAGGCTGCCAAAAAGAAAAGTAGAAAGATAAGCCAAAGAGGTGTGAGGAAGGGCAGGATCCACTTCCATATGGCATTCTCAAAGGCCCAGGAAGAAGAGTCCTAGAGCTGTTCCCTTTGGTTTTGTAGATATATCTCGAGTTGATGGATATTGACTTTTACTATACCAGACTGTTTGACATAAAATAACATTCCTCTTGGAGGAAGATGCAAAGACTACATTTTTTAGCCTTGAGGATCCAATCATCTTTGGTATAATGTTCTTGTGGAATATATACAATTTACCCTTATTCATTCAAATGCTGATTTCTCTACCCCACTATCTGTTTTCGATCCCAACATTGATTATTTTAAGTATCAAATTTGTCAACTGTAAAAATGCTACCATTTGTTTTCTATATTGCAAATCAAAACAACAAGCCAATGCTCAGCAATGGAGAGAACAGTGCCGGATGTTCTGGTCTCAAGGGGAGGAGAAAGGAGGATGTGGGTGATACCCAAGAGGAGAGGACCAGGAAACACCAGGAGAAATGAGCCAGACCTAAGATATGAGTAAAAAGCAAGTGTAATGTGCGAAATCTGAATGGGAGGAAGCTATGCCGGCTTGGAGGATTAAAATGGAATAATTATTGTCCATCATTGTGCTCCAGATTAATTAAATGAATACAAATCTCTGTGTAGTGATTTGGGTATACAAATGGTTTAGAAATAACTGCGGTTTAACTAAGTCAATATTAAGTATTAATATTCATCAACACAACATCATCATTTTGAAGTACTATTGTTGCTAGTGAGTCAATCTGTCCTTGGAGAGTTGGTGTTTTCTGAGCCACTTGCTGGAGATGGTGGATGCACTGAGAAGAAAGCTGATAACACAAAGTTAGTGAAGTGGCTAGTCCTGCTGTCCAGGTTGGACACTTGTCATGATTCATGCAATAGCCAAGAGGGATGGGATCTATATTGCCCTCTTATCCTGCTGGGTAGGTATTGAGTCCACAACTGGGATCAGTCAGGGTTCTTTTTTTCATTTATCACAACCAGTTCAGAGAAGAGGAATACCAATGTGCAAACTCCTTAACAAATAGCAGGAAGAAATTCTTTACTCCTCCCATCACCAGGGATTGGTTAATTGGATGCATTTTCTCTGGATTTGGGTTATATTCATTGGTAAATAAGTGCATAGTGTTGATAGAGTTTTCCAATGATGCCTGTTTCCCCTCTGGGAACCCAAGAGTCTTGAATGTAGAAGTAGAGAGTATTCCTAAACAGGTAAAGGAGCTATTTTTTGCTGGTATGTGGATCTGGCAAGAACAGTATTGGCCACCTCCATATCTATCTGGCCATTTCTTGTAGTAATCTTCTGTTTGGTCAAAGAGGAAGCAAACAAAAATTCTATCAGTTAAGAGAAGAGGGGTAGATGTGGCGGTGATGGCTCTTTCAATTGGCTCTTGCCAGTCTCCCAGAGAGCAATTTCGTGAACCTATTTGGAGATACTGTTTGTATCAATGATGGTTTCTTGAACTTCAAATCTCAGTATGTAGGGATTGCTTTGGACAGAAAGAGACAAGAGGGAGAGGAGGACAAGTACATATCCAATCCAATAGCATCGAATGCAGCTGTTGCAGCAAGGTCTTATCCCTTTGGATCCAGAGACAAAGTGGTCTTGGCATCCTCTGGAGCTTGAAGGAGGAGGGTCCTGTTGGAGTTGATATGTAAGAGGGGTCATTTATTATTTTGTAGAAGGACAGTAAGATGCTTGAGGTGAGAGAGATGAATCCAATGAGTGAAACCCTCAAGCTTGGTGGATGTGGCAGTCATTAGAATTATCTTGAAAGGATCCTGCCATTTTGGAGAAAGAGATGAAAGGTGTTGGTCTGGAGGGCAGAGAAAGCCCTCCACATTGTCATGTTTCCTTTTTTCTTTCAGTTTGTTTATATAGTGGATTGCATTGATGTATTTCTGTATATTGAACTATCCCTGCATACCTGGGAAGAAGCCTACTTGGTCATAGTGTATAACATCTTTGAGGTGTTCTTGGATTTGATTTATGAGTATTTTGCTGATTATTTTTGCATCAATTTTCATAAGGGAAATTGGCCTGATATTCTTTCTTTGTTGGGTCTTGGTAAGGTTTAGGTACCACAGTGGCTTCATAGAATGAGTTTGGTAAAGTTCCTTCTGTTTCTATTTTGTGGAATACTTTAAAGAAACTGGTGTTAGCTCTTCTTTGAAGGTCTGGTAGAATTCAGATGCTCTGAAACCATCTGGCCCTGGGCTTATTTTCAATGAGAGATTTTGATGACAGCTTTTATTCCTTTAGGGGATATAGGAGTATTTACTTGATTTACCTGGTCTTGATTCAGGTTTGGTAAGTAGAGTCAATTAAGAAAAATTTCCAGATCCTTCAGATTTTCAAATTTTGTGGCATAAAGGATTTTGAAGTAAGACCTAATGACTGTTTGGATTTCCTCAGTGTCTGTTGTTATGTCCTCCTTTTCATTTCTGGTTTTGTTGATTTGGATAGTGTCTTCCTTTGGATAGTGGCTAAGGGTTTGTCTATCTTGTTGATTTTCTCAAAGAACCAAAGAAATTATTTATTTCTATCTAATTTATTGATTTCAGTCCTGATTTGGATGATTTCCATCTGTTTTCTCCACTTGGGTGTGTCTGTTTCTTTTTTTTTTCTTTTTTTTCCCTAGGGATTTCAGGAGAGCCATTAAGTTGCTTGAATGTGATGCTTCAATTTCCTCTTGAAGGCATTTAGTGCTATGAAATTTCTTCTTAGCACTGCTTTCCCATTGTGTCATAAATTTGGGTATGTTGTGCCTTGATTTTCATTGAATTCTAGGAAGACTTTAATTTCTTTCTTTATTTCTTCCCTGATCCAGTTATTACTGAAGAGCAAATTTTTCAGTTTCCATGTATGTTTAGGCTTCTTGCTATTTTGTTGTTGTTGAGTTCCAGCTTTAGTCCATGGTGGTCAGATAGGATACAAGGGATTACATCAATCCTCTTGTATCTTTTGAGGCTTGCTTTGTGACCAACTATATGGTCTATTTTGGAGAAGGTTCCATGAGGTATTGAGAAGGTAATTTTTTTGTGTGTATTTGGGTTAAAGGTTCTGTATTTGTCTGCTAAGTTCATTTGATTCATGACCTCTTTTAGTATCATTGTTTCTTTGTTTAATGTCTGATCTGTTGACCCGTCCTTTGTTGAGAGTAGGGTGTTTAAATTTCCCAGTCTTCATGTTCTTAGCAGCTTTATTGTAATAGCCAGAAGCTAGAAACAACCCAGATGTCTCTCCAGTTGAGGAATGGATACAGAAGTTGAGGTACACTTACACAATGGAATATTATTCCGCAATTAAAAACAGGGAAATCCTTAAATTTGCAGGCAAAAGGGGAGAACTAGAAAGGATTGACCAGAGTGAGTCATCCCAGAAGCAGAAAGACACACATGGTGTATACTCATTTATAAGTGTATATGGGGCATATAATATAGGATAATCCTATTAAAATCTGTACACCTAAAGAAGCTAATCATGAAGGAAGACCCTAGGTAAGATGCTCAATCCTCATTCAGAACAGCAACCTGGATGGACATCATAAGAGGGAGAAAAGAGGGAACAGTATAGGAGCCTACCAGAGAGGGACTCTGAAAAACTATACTCTGCAGGGTAGAGGCTCAGTGCAGAGGCTGAGACTCACAGTTAAACTTTGGGCAGAGTGCAGAGAATCTTATGAAAGAAGGGTTAGATAGAAATACCTGAATGTAACAGGAGCTCCACAAGGATACCTTTTGCACAGGTGTCTTTTCTGAGACAGGCATCTCCAACCAAGGATCATGCATGGAGATAACCTAGTACCCTGCACATAAGTAGACCATGGCAGCTTAGTGTCCAAGTGGGTCCCCTCCTAATGGGAACAAGGACTGTCTCTGACATGAACTCAGTGGCCTGCAATTTAATCACCTCGGCCTGAAGGGGATACAGCCTGGCCAGGCCACAGAGGAAGAAATGCAGCTACTCCTGAGGAGATCTGATAGACTTGATTCAGATGGAAGGATAGGAAGACCTCCCCTATCAGTAGACTGGGGGAGAGGAATGGGTAAAGAAGAGGAGGCTCGGTTTGTGAGGGGATGAGGGAAGGTGCTACAGTTGGTATACGAAAGTGAATACACTGTAAGTAGTAAAAAAATTATTAAATTTAAAAAGTTAAAAAGGATCTACTATCTAGAAATATATCTATATCTCTATATATTTCTGTGTATAGTAGTCTGGGCTGGTGTAAGATTATGTACATCATATAATTTCAAGGGTATAGTTAACAACCATAGGTTGGAGTTTTCTATTACAAACATTCTGCAATAATGTTTTTGTAGATAAATAATATTTAATTTGACTTTTTTCATGGAATGTCTTATTTTCTTAATCTATGGAAATTAAAAGGCTTGCTAGATATTATAGTCTGGCCTGGCATCTCTGGTCTCTTAGATTCTGTAGTACATCTGCCTAGGACTTTATGGTTTAAATGTTTTCATTGAGAACACAGGTGTTTCTAATAGGTCTGATTTTGTATGCTACTTGGCATTTTCCCCCTGCAGTTTTTAATAGTTTTTCTATATTCTGTAATGGTTAATGTTTTGAATATTATGTGTAGAGGAACTGTTCTTCATGGCCAAATCCAATTGATGTTCTGCATGCTTCTTGTCCTTTAATAGTCATCTCCTTCTTCGGATTAGTATAATTTTCTTCCATAATATTGTCCAAAGCATTTTCTGAGCCTCTGAGTTGAGTTTGTTCTCTTTCCTTTGAAAGTATCATTATTAGATTTGGTCTTTTCAAACTGTTCTGGATTTCTTATACATTTCATATTGGTAATTTAATAGATTTAACATTTTTCTTTATTGATGTATACATTTCTTCTCTTGTATCTTTAACCCATAAGATTCTGTCTTTCGTCTCTTGCATTCTGCTGTAGAAGGTTGGCTCTATACTTTCCATTTGAATTCCTAAATTTTTCATTTCCAGCTTTTGATATGTTTGGGTTTTCATTGATTCTTTCTTTCTTTTTCTTTCTTTCTTTCTTTTTTCTATCTTTTTCTTTCTTTCTTTCTGTTTATTCACTTTGTAACCCAGCTGTTGACCCCTCCCTTGGCCCCTCAAATCCTATTCTTTGTTCTCTCTTCTTCTCCTATGCTCCTCCCCCAGTCTACTAATAGGGGTGCTCCTCCTCTCTTTCTATCTGACCACAGTCCATCAGGCCTTACCATGACTGGCATCATTATTCTCTTCTGTGGCCTGGTAAGGCTGCTCTGCCCTCCGGGGGAGGTGATCAAAGAGCCGGCCCCTGAGTTCATGTCAGAGAGAGTCCCTGTTTGCTTGACTAGGTAATCTTCGTGGACATTGGGCTTCAATGAGCTACATCTGTGCAGGGGTTCTAGATTATCTCTGTACATTCTCTCTGTTTAGAGTATCAGTCTCAGAAGAGACCCTTTCGCCCAGATTTTTTTTTTTGGTTTAGTTGCTCTGCTTGTGGAGCTCCAGGCCTCTCCAGATCTTTCTATATCCCCCTTCTTTCATAAGATTCCCTACACTCTGCCCAAAGTTTGGCTATGAGTCTTTGCTTTAATACCCTGCTTGGTAGAATCTATCAGAGGTCCCCTATGGTAGGCTCTTGTCTTGTTCCTTATTTTCACCTTCTTCCAATGTGTATCTCATTTGCTTTTCTGAATGAAGATTGAGCATCTTACCCAGGATACTCCTTCTTGCTCAGCTTCTTTACCTGTACAGATTTTAGTATGCTTATTTTATATTATGTGTATAATATCCACTTATAAGTGGGTATATTCCCTGTGTGTCTTTCTGCTTCTGGGACATAGCTCACTCCGGATAGTCTTTTCTGGGGTACCTCACCCATTGCTTCTCTGGAAATTTCATGATATCCTTGCTTTTAATTGCTGAGTAGTATTCTATTGTGTAAATGTACCACAATTTCTGTATCCATTCCTCAACTGGAGGGACATCAATATTTTTCCAGATTATGGCTATTACAATTAAAGCTGCTACAAACATGGTTGAGCAAATGTCCTTGCTCTATACTTGAGCATTTTTTGCATATATGCCTACGAGTGGTATAGCTGGATCTTGAGGTAGCACTATTCCTACTTGTTTCGGAAAGCACCAAATTGATTTCCAATGTGGTTGTAAAAGTTAACATTGCCATCAGCAATGGAGAAGAGTTCCCCTTTCTCCACATGCTCTCCGGCATGAGTTTTCCCTTGAGTTCTTGATATTAGCCATTCTAATGACTGTAAGGTGAATCTCAGGGTCCTTTTGATTTGCATTTCCCTAATTAGTAAGGAAGTTGAGCATTTCTTTAGTGTTTGTCTGCCATTTTGTATTCCTCTGTTGAGAACACTCTATTTAGTTCTGTACCCTAGTTTTCATTGGATTACTTTGGATTACTTGATTTGTTGTTGCTTAACGTCATATATATGGATTTTAGCCCTCTATCAGATATAGGGTTGGTGAAGTTACTTTCCCAGTCTGTAGGCTGTTATTTTGTTCTGATAACAGTGTCTTTTGCTTTACAGAAGAAATTCTGTTTCCTGAAGTCCCATTTATTGTTTGTTGCTCTTAGAATCTGTGCTGTTGGTGTTCTGTTCAAGAAGTTGTCTCCTGTGCCAATGAGCTTAAGGCTCTTCCCCACTTTTTCATTTCATATATCGCTTTCCGGCCTTGGGCTCTTTGTATTTAGAAGAAAAATGACTTCTACTTTTCTCAGATTTAGTGTTTTCTTTGAATGGTTTATTTTATATTGATTTAACTGTGGTAGGTGGTATCTATTGAGAAAATAATCAGTTTCTCTTATGTTCTCCAGTTTGGTGCAGTACAGTTTTTTTTTTTAATTTTTCTTATGATTCTCTAGAATTCCTAGGTGTTACGTCCATGTTTTTATTTCTAATTTTGTTAATTTGGACATTCCCTGTTTTTCTGTTAGTTTGGATATGGGTTTGTCTGTCTTGCTGATTTTCTCAAAGAAACCAGTCTTTATTATATTGATTTTTGAGTCGTTTTCTATTTCTATTTTATTGATTCTATGTCCCATTTTCATTATTACTTGCAATCTAGTCTTCTTGAGTGTGATTATTTATTTAGGTTCTGCAGTTTTCAGATGTACTGTAAATTGTTAATATGATATCTTCCAACCTTTTTATTGTCATTTAGTGCTATGAAATTTGTTCTTAGCACTGCTCTCATTGTATTCCGTAAGTTAAGGTATGGTGTGTATTCCCTTTCTTTGAATTACAGAAAGTCTTTACTTTCTCTAATTATTTATGTCTTTGTCTATTTTTCATTCTGTGAAAACCTGTTCAGTTTCCATGAGTTTGCAAGCTTTCTGATGTTTCTGTTGTTTCTGTCCAGATTTAATCCCTAATGTTCATATAGGATGGGAGGAGTTACCTCAGTTTTCTTCTATCTCTTGAGTCCTGCTTTGTGTAAAATTAGGTGTACGGTTTTGAAGACTATTCTATGCGGTGCAGAACAAACCATAATCTTTCATATTTAGGTGAAATGTTCTCTAAATATCTGTTATTTCATTTTGGTTTATAATATCTGTTAGCTCTAGAAGTTCTGTTTAGTTTTTGTTGACAATGATGTCTTTAACAAACTACTTTATTTAGGGTTATTAAATGCTTCTACCTACCTTTCAACCCCATCAACCCTGGGTAGGAGGGAAAGAATGTGAGTGGGAAGAGGGTGTGGAGTTCTCACTGGAGTTACTGCTATGTAGGGTCTTAGGATTCTTTTGGGGACTTTCTCAGAGTTTCAGCTTTTTGACTCAGTTTCATGTGAGACCATATTTCAAAATGAAAAGAAAAAGATAAAACAGTTGTACCAACATTCTTACTGGTCTTATAAGAAGATTTTCTTGGGTATTCAGATGAGAATGCAGCTTTGATAATACCTTGACTGTGGCCTATGAGAGCCCAGTGAAAGGATCCAGACATGCCCTGCTATTGTATCAGAACATATTTGATTTTCTATGTCTTTTCTATCTAGTTTTTTTAAAATAAAATTTGAACCTAAAAGTGTGGGGTGTATGCATATGTAATTTTGTTGAATTGTTTCATATATTGCTTTCTTTATCAGTTCATCATTGGTTTATATTCTACTGTACCAGATATCAGAAGAGCTCTGACAGCTTGGTTTGACCCCCATTCTCTTGGTAGGTTTGCCTCCATCTCTCAGCATGTGTATTCAAGTACCAGTTGGTGTGTTTCTTGGGAAAACAAACAATTGGGTAGAGTTTTTAGCCTATTCCAACACTATGTATATTTGTATTTCTTAGTTTCACATAAAGTTATTAAGACATGTTTTTTTTATTTTTTTAA
>CM053761.1:68192039-68210559 GCA_028658305.1 Pachyuromys duprasi | reverse complement strand
TCCCTCATCTCCCTCCTCCCTGCCCCCTCCAAGTCCACCAACAGGGGAGGACCTCCTCCCCTTCCATCCAACCCCAGCTCATCCTGTCTCCTCAGGGCTGGCTGCAATGTCCTCCCCTGGGATCTAGCCAGTCTGTCACTCCCCAGCTTGTATGGGGGAGGGTTAAAGAGTCAGCCATCAAGTTCATGACTGAAAGAGTACCTGTTTCCCTCACTAGGGTCTTCAGTCCGACCAGAAGCTATCATGGGCCCCATCTGTGCAGGGGTTCCAGGCCACATCCACACATGGTCCTTGATTGTAGAAACTGTTAAGACATGTTTTTAATTTCTATTATTTAGGGGGTCTTGATAGACTATATTGTTGTTGTTTGTTTCCGTTTCTCCTGTTTTTCAACTGTATTAGAGGTTTTCTGTTTTGCAGTGTTAGACAAGATACTCATGTTATTTCTTGCTAACCATTTCCATTTATTCCACTTATGACATCAGCATTTTTCTGTGCTCTCACAATTCAGACATCCTTTCTTTTTTCTATATGTATGGCATTTTTATAATATCTTCTGTAGTGCTGTATTCATGATCACCGTCATTATCTTACTTTGTGATATTCTTGTAATATCCTTATTACTCCCTCAAGTTAAACTTCATTTTTTCTGGAGATAGCTAACTTATTTGGCAAATACCTACTATTAGGCGCTATGAAGGAAGGATGGATGGAAAAAAGGAAGGAAGGAAATAAAGTAGTCTATAATCTGGAAAAAACATGATATTCACTCTTTCGTAGAGCCTCCAAATTGTCATAAAGTTTTCCATCATCATTATTATGTTGGATATTAGGACTCCAACACTGTAAAAGATAAGTCTTTTAAATTAAAACAACAGAGTTTGTGGTAATGTGTTACAGAAAGAATACAAAGACAATACTGAGTTCTTTTTTTCATTTTCATATAAAAATTTCTCATATCAAAAGACATGAGAATAGTTGAACCCATAATTTTGTACTGGGTTTTGCAAACTTTTTCATCATGTTTCAGTTACACCTGCTATCTCACAGAAAGGGAAGTGCGCAGGGCCATGGGTGTGTGGTGTATGCAGCTGGTGAGACTTTCAAGAAGGTTTGTGTTGGAGGTTGAAGCACTGTGGGAGGAGTACTGTAATCCTGCATACAGTAATAAACTACCAGGTCTTCAGCCTGCATACTGCTTATAGAGAGGGTGCAATCTGTTCCAGATCCACTGCCTGTGAATCAATCAGGAACCCCAGTGGTTCGAGTGGATGCCCAGTAGATCAGCAGCTTAGGAGACTGCCCTGGTTTCTGCTGGTACCAGGACAATATATTCTTTTGGTCTTTGCTGTATAAAATACTCTGACTGGACCTGCAGCTGATGCTGACCTTCTCTCCCAGTGACACAGCCAGGGAGGTTGGAGACTGAGTCATCACAATGTCTGCACACCCACCTGCAATCAGGAATACACAATGAACATGCATGTAGACACAAACATAGACTGTAAAAACGTGAATTTTGTATTAAAACGTCTTTGGAATATCATTTTTTCAGAGTATTAATATGTAATAACACTCTCGAACTCCCTAATTTCTTATCTCTAAAGAAGTGACTCTGCAAAGATTATATATGATATTTTGAGTTTCTCACCAGGCACCCAAAGTAACAGGGATATGAGGACCTGGGTCTCTAACTTCATCTTGTTCCCCTTGCTCTCTGATGCCGTTCAGTTCTCACTGCCGAGGCCTGGTTTATGAATTCTCAGCAGTTGGGCTGGGCTGTTGGGACCCATGCAAATCAGTCAGCAAATACAAAAAGCAAATGCCTGTGCAGTGTCTGTGAATGTAGCTGTTGTCAATCAACAGTCAAAAATACTATTACATGGAGCATGAGAGATTGCCTTACAGCTGTCAAACAGAAAAGTACAGAAAAGAAATGGTTTAAAATCAGAGACATATTTAAATCAATTGATTTCTGTATAAACATAGGTAGAGCTACACCAGATTGACAGTCTTAGGGAAATGATAGGATAGGTTCAAAATATTGCAACAACAGTAACAAAATGAACAGAGTAAGAAAGCATTTCGTAAAAGAGAGTGTAAAAAGAAAAAAGAGAATTGAGACTAAATGTGTTCAATAATACATATTTGAAAAGCCACTCTTACACTGAAGGCAGAGAACAGGGCCTCTGACATTTGTGCTCTAGTTACTTAAATAACCAATGAACTAAGATGCAAAGAGCAGCCCTAGAATTCACTCTGTGGTTATCATGGCATGTATTAATTTAAGACTGAGATCAGAGAAATTTTAATCTCTAAGCTTAGGAAACCCAGCAAGAACTAACATGTATCCTCCCAACAAATTCAGGAAATTGAAAGAGGGGTATAAATCTGGAGAAATGAAAGCAGAAAAAATAGATTTTTCATGAATTCTTTTCTGTAGACCAACACTGCCATGAGTTTTTAATATTTTAAATTTAATTATATTTTTACTAATTGAAGTTTATTCACTTTGTGTCCCAGCTGTTGCCCCCTCATCTATCCCCTCCCAATCCCACTCTCCCTCCTTCTTCTTCCCCTATGCCCCTCCCCCAGTCCAGTGAGAGGGGAGGTCCTTCTCCACTTCCATCTGACCCTAGGCTATCAGTTCTCATCAAGAGTGCCTTCATTGTCTTCTGTGGACTGGTAAGGCTGCTCTGCCCTCAGGTGTAAGTGATCAAACAGCAAGCCTCTGAGTTCATGTTTCCATTACTAGGGAACCCACTTAGACATGGAGCTGTCATGGGCTACATCCGTGCAGGGGTTCTAGGTTATCTCCATGCATGGTCCTTATTTGGAGTATTAGTCTCACAAAAGACCACTGTGCCCAGAATTCTTGTTTTGTTGCCCTACTTGTGAAGCTTCTGTAGCCACCTGGTCTTTCTATCTCTCCCTTCCTTTGTAGAATTGCATTCAATCTGCCTAAAGTTTGCTGAGTCTCAGCATAGGTTTTGGTACACTGCTGGGTTGAGTCTTTCAGAGGCCCTCTGTGATAGGGAAGATCTTTTATTGTAGAGGATTTTTTTTAGTGATACTGAGTTTCTTGTTGTTCAATATGAAGTTTAGAATTATTCTTTAAAGATCTGTAAAGAGTTGTGTTGTTAATTTGATGGGAAACGCATTGAATCTGTAGATTGCTTTTATTAAGATGGCAATTTTTACTATGTTAATCCTGCCAAGCCTTGTGCATGGGATATCTTTCAACCTTCTGATATCTTCTTCTATTTCTTTCTTCAGAGACTGAATAATATTTTCATACAAGTTTTTGACCTGCTTTTTTAGGGTCACACCAAGGTACTTTTTTTCCTTTGTGGCTATTGTGAAGGGTGTGGTTTCCCTAGTCTTTCTCAGCCCATTTGACTCTTATGTACAAGAGTGCTACACACACACACACACATACCTTTGTGTTGATTTTTTATCCAGCCAATTTGCTGATGGTTTTCATCAACTCTAGGATTTCCTTGTAGAATTTTTTGGGCCATACTCAGGTATACTATCATATCATCTGCAAACAGTGATACTTTGGCTTCTTCTTTTCTGAACTGAATCCCCAATATCTTCTTAGTCTTATTGCTCTAGCAAGGACTTCAAGAATTATGTTGAAGAGGTATGGAGAGAGTAGGCAGCCTTGCCTTGTCCATGATTTTAGTGGGATTGATTTAAGTTTCTCTCCATGTAGTTTGATGTTGGCTATGGGCTTGCTGTATATTGCATTTATTATATTTACACATATTCCTTGTATCTCTGATCTCTCTAGAAATTTAAACATAAATGAGTGTTGGATTTTATCAAATTCTTTTTCAGGTTTGAAGGAGATTATATGTGTTTTTTTTTTCTTTCAGTTTGTTTATACCGTGGATTACATTGATGGATTTCTATATATGGAACCACCCCTGCATACCAGGGATGAAGTCTACTTGGTCATAGGGGATATCTTTGATGTGTTCTTGGATTTCGGTTGCGAGTACTTTATTGAGCAATTTTTACACTGATGTTCAAAGAGAGATTGCCTTGAAATTCTCTTTGTTGGGTCTTTGTGAGATTTAGGTATCAAGGTGACTGTGGCTTCAGAGAATGAATTTGGTAGTGTTCTTTCTGCTTTTTTTTTGTGGAATATTTTAAAGGGTGTTAGGTGTTAGCACTTCTTTGAAGGCCTTGTAGAATTCAAATGCTTTGAAACCATCCAGCCCTGGGCTTGTTTTGGATGGGAGACTTTTGATGACAGCTTCTATTTCAGTTTCCATGTATGTGTAGGCTTTTTGTTATTTCTGTTGTTGTTGAGGTCCAGCTTTTGTCCATAGGACACAAGGGATTATTTCAATCTTCTTGTATCTGTTGAGGTTTGCTTTGCAACCACCTATATGGTCTATTTTAGAGAAGGTTTTAAGAGGTGCTGAGAAGAAGGTAAATATTTTGTGTTGTGTGAAAGGTTCTGTAGACATCTATCTGTCCATTTGATTCATGACCTCTGTCCTAGTCATTGCTTTTTTGTTTCCTTTCTGTTTTGTTGACCTGTGTTTGTTGAGAGTGGTGTGTTGATGTCTCCCACCCTTAAAATTTAGGGATATATGTGTGTTTTTAGTTATATTAATAGTTCTTTTACAAGTGTGCATGCTGTTGAATTTGAGGCAGTGATGTTCAGAATCGTGATGTCTTCCTGGTGGAATTTTCCTTTGATGAGTATGAAATGAACTTCCTCATTTCTTTCGATTACTTTGGGTTGAAAATCTATTTTATTAGACATTAGAATGGCTACTCCTGTTTGCCTTTTGGGCACATTCGCTTGGAAAAGTGTCTTCCAGCCCTTTACTCTCCGGTAATGTCTATCTTTGTGACTTAGGTGTGTTTCTTGATAGCAACAGATTGTTGGGTCTTGCTTACTTATCCATTCTGTTAGTCTGTATCTTTTTATTGTAGATTTGAGTACATTGATATTGAGAGAGAGTAATGACCAGCAGCTGTTAGATGTTTTGATATTGCTGTTAGTTGTGGTAATGTGTTTATGTGCTTGGCTACTTTCAGTTTTGCTGTAGTGAGGTTATTTGTTTCCTGGGTTTTCCTGAATGTAGTTAGCTTTCTTTGATTGTATTTTTCTTTCTAGTATCTTCTGCAATGCTGGATTTGTGGTAGCTATTTTTTAAATTTGTTTTGTAGTTTAATATCTTATTTCTCCATCTATGATGAATGAGAGTTTTGTTAGTAGCCTGGGGTGACCTCTGTGTTTTCTTAGGGTCAGTATAATTTCCCTCTAAGCACTTCTGGCTTTCATAGTGTCTGCAGAGAAATCAAGTGTGATGGGTTTTCCATTATATGTTACTTGACCTTTTTCCTTGCAGGTTTTAGTATTTTTACTTTGTTCTGTATACTTACTGTTTTACTATTATGTGGCAGGAGGATTTTCATTTCTGGTCTAACTTATTAGGTGTTCTGTAGGCCTCTTGTATGCTTATAGGCCTCTCCTTTAAGTTGGAGAAATTTTCTTCTATGATTTTATTGAAAATATTTTCTGAGCCTTGGAGACAGGAATCTTCCTTTTCCTCTATTCCTATTATTCTTAGGTTTTAGCTTTCCATGTTGTCTTGGATTTCTTGGATGGTCTGTGTCTAGAGTTTTTTTTTTTTTTTTAGATTTATCATTTTCTTTGATGGATACATTGATTTCTTTCATTGCATCTTCCACACCTGAGATTCTTCTATCTCTTGTATCTATTGGTTATGCTTACCTCTGTAGTTCATGTTTCCTTCCTTAAGTTCTTCCTTTCCACAATTTCCTCTGTTTGTGTTTTCTTTAATTTTTTAATTCTATCTTCAGATCTTGAGCCATTTTGTTGATTTCTTTCATCTTTCTGACTGCATTTCCCCCTTTTTCCTTCAATTTTTTTCAGCTGTTTGTTTGAACATTCCTCTGTTTCTTTTATTTCTTTCAGTTATTTAATCATTTCCTCTCTAAAGGCCAAAAACTATTTGGCTGCATCTTCCTGTATTACTTTACAGATGGCCATAATCTGTTTCTCTTCATCTTCCTATATTTTTTATGGGTGAACATAATGTGTTTGCCTTTATCTTCTTCTATTTCTTTATGCACTTTATTTGTTTCTACTATTATCCTCTTCATAAGCATACATATAAGGTCATCTTTTGGAATTTCATTTATGCTGGGTTGTCCAGGGCTGCTTGTCCATGGATAATTGGGTTCTGGAGATGCATATTGCCCTGTTTTTGTTGGTTGAGCTTCTAGGCTGGCCTCTACCCATTGGGCTATTTTAGGTGTTGGGTGTTAGTTTCTAGTGCTTCCTGGAATTCTGGGGTGGGGACAGTCCACTTGGCAGGCAGATGATTTTTCCTGAAGGAACCCTATTCAGCTCTTTGTGTATGGTCACCAAGTGGCTGGAGTTTCTCAGGAATTGCTACAGCTCACCTCAGTCATGTAGACCTGAGTGGTAATTGTGACCTTTGTTATTCAAGAGGGCTCTCCTCTCACTGGGAGAAGTCCTGGAGACAGCTACCCTGCTTCTGGGATTCTTGCTCTCTATTTAGCAAGATACTGCTGCTGTTCTTACACTGTTTTCTAGGCACAGAGCTCTTGAAGAAACTTGGAGCCCCAACGGTTTGGTCAGTTTAGTTAGGAATAACTAGTTGTATCTTGTAGTAGTATCTGGAGGCTGATCTCAGGGATCCCAAGCTTCTGTAGGTCTAAGGTTGGAGCTTTCTGCCCCAGTACCCAAGCAGAAATCAGAAGCTGGTGAGCACAGATCTCATCTGTGTAGCAGGGTGCTAGAGCCTGGAGCCTGCAGATACCAAGAAAATTTTTTGGAGCTGGGTGTTCTGAGGTGTGAGGTGATATTTCCCCCTACTGTGGGATTTCCTTCCAACAGGGAGACCCAGTCTGTGGTGTTTTGGTGTCCACAGTTCCATCTGGAGCTGTGCATATAGCATGCAGGTGCATGCAAGTGGTGGTTACAAGCTGGTGCCTGGTGCCTTCAGGAACCCGGAAACTTTTCCTGAGAACTTTTCTGCATGTGTGTGGAGGGGAGGGAAAGGGGGACTGAGTGCTGTGAGTTTGAACTTTCTGTTTCCTTCACTGTGGGGTTTCCTCCTGACATGGAAATCCAGTCTCTGTTGCCCTGGTGCCCACAGATCTGTCTGGGAAGGAGAGCTGGGCACGCAGCAGGTCTCTGGCCTGAGGGCTGAGGACCTGCAGGACCTGGGGACCTTTTCCAGGGATTGACTGGGTGAACTGAAGTCTGTACAGATTGCTTCCTTCATCATGGGGGTTTTCTGCCAACTGGAAATCCCAGTCTCAGGGGTTTTAGTGCCCACAATTTAGCCTAGCAAGGTGATCAGCACATGCAGGCATTTGCCTCTGGGCTGGATGTTGAGTGCTTGTCAGGACCTAGGAACTCTTCTGGGTTTTAGCTGGGTGACCTGAACCCAATTTCTTTTTGTACCATGGGGTTTCCTCTCACCTGGCAAACATAGTTGTTGGTACTCTAGGGCCCAGAGTTCACTCTTTTGGTTGCTGTGCTGTCACTGCTGTCTGGTGCTCAGACAGTGTCCTCCTGGCACTGACAAAATAGATACCCCCTGCTATATGTGTGTGTGTGTGTGTTTTTTAGGAATACAAATGTTAGTGTAAATTAGAAGTTAGAAGTATCAAAACTGGATTAAGACGGTCTTCTGACATTGTGAACAGGAAAGTCTCTCCAGAAAGGGGCATTGCCATCCTAATCTACTTAACAGTTTTCTAGAGACCAATAGAACAGTATATCAGTGATTGTTGGCATCCAAACTGTGTAAAAAGAAAGAGTATGCCTAAGAATAAAAGATTAATAGAGATAAGAGAAATCACAGAAGCTGCCAGGACTTCATATTATTGAAATTAGAAAGTATTTATAAGAAGTAAATATAAAGCCAGAATTATGTGTGAAGTATAAGAGAAAAATAAATTAATCAAATAGCATGGAAAGGAATGGAGTTTCACATCTCTACTCCCAGAACTGGAGAGACAGAAGCGGGAGACTCATAAGTTTGAAGTCAGCCTGAGGTACATACCAGCACCTAGGCCAATCTATATTATACATGGAGAAAATCTTTCAACAATGTATATCATTAGTCATCTGGTTACAAGGCAGCTCATGGCATTATCTACCCAAAGCAAATTATTTATCTGATGTTAATGTTTCACCATTAAGCCACAAATATTACTGAAAAGTAAATATTCATTTATCCAATATCCATTTCCTTCAACTTTGACTTACATATATAATTTCTGATAAGTACATGCAGATCTCTTCTGTAAACCACTAATATTACATCATATGAGAGACGTAGATTGTAAGCGGGTATAGGAAGTTCCTAATCTCAAGATCAAAACTATGACAGACCAGGAGCTCTGCTGCTGTCAGTGTCTCACAAGTTGCCATATGCCTTTGACCTTTATTAAACTTTACACTTTTCCTTGTGACAGCACCAGGGAGCTCAGACTGTGTTCTCATCATGTTTACAGCTGCTCCATCAGATTGGACAAATGGAGACAGGGATCTAACAAATCCAAAGAATCCACAGTCTTCTCACAGTATGCAAGGGAAGACCATGGAGTATAAAAACATAAGAATTTCAAGTTATATTAAGACTAATAAAAAGAGCCAATAGCCCTTAGTTACTTATCAAGTTTCCACAGTATGTCCTCCTGCATTTGATTATGTTGGCATTGATTAGAAATGAACTATAATCTTGCTGGCTGAACACAATACTGATTAATATGTCTCCACGTTGGAAAACAGGAATTCTGAAGCTGATGACACTCAGCTTCTGGGAAAATCCACCACTTCCATGGACACTACTGTGGATAAAGAACCAGGGAATATCAGTCTGAGATGCATATTATCCTTAAACAGTACAAAGCTGAACTCAGCTTTTTGCCCAAACACATAGAATCTTTTATTCTTTGAATGAGTGCCTATGTCTATCCCATATATGTGGCAAGAAATAGTAGACATAGAAAGATTTTCAATAAATCATATAAAACGTTGACATACTATTTTTAGTTAAAATAAGCAGCATGGTTCCTGACAAAATAGAAGTTTAATACTGCATTCAAGAGACAGGAAGGTCTTATACAGATTTACAGATATGAGCAAAAACTGCCCTACTCTAGGAGCCTAGAGCCCACAAGTACTGCTCTGGAGAGCTTGCACAGATTCTTAGAGTCTCTAGGAGAGGATGAGGTTAGAGAACTGGAAGCAGCCTGTCAGAGCTGGGTGTTCTTTGATATCTGCCTCTCGATGCAGTGAAGATAAATCTATTAGCAACCATTATGGTTCAACAACTGTGGATGACATACCAATAGACTAATAGAGATGGTGATAAGGTCTCCTTTTTAACATTGTTAAGACTATGACTTTACATGATGTATGAACCTGGTGCCTGCAGAAGCCAGATGAGGGCATCAGATCCCCTGGAACTGGAGATAAGGATCTTTGTTACCTACCATTTCTTCTGGGAATTGAACCTAGATTCTTTGAAAAGGAGCCAGGGCTCATAAACAATTAGACATATCTCTACCCAACAACTGCCCTCTGAGTAAATAGATATGATGGAGAATGAGGGAGATTCAAGAAAAAAATAAAGACCTGCTGCTGAATCCTCTGACTCAGGAAGAGGTGAGCAGTGGAAAGAGGAGGATGATTAAATAACTCCTAAAGGTTGCTTGTGCCTTGTAAGTCTGTGCTTCCTTGAAGCTAAGGTGGAAAGGAAATTACTTACACTTGTAAATACAAAGAGAAAATCATGGGAATAACTCTGTGTTTGCAATTAATTTTACACTTCTTTCTTCTTAGCTCAGGGTTCAGTAGGGATGTCATAATGATGCAGAATCTAATATTCCTTTCCATCTTGCCTGGAGATATGGCAAGCTTCCATTTCCTGAAGAACCACATTACTAAAGACACCATTTTTAGGTTAATAGGGATGGGCCCTAATCTCTCTTTTTGTTGTGGTAAACTACACTGAAAAAAACAAGTCAAGGAAATTTTGTTCCTTGTTTAGGAATATGGTTTGTTTGGGAATGCAGTTCAAGCATACAACCTAGTATAGTGTGGAAGTCAACTTGGAGGAAACATGAAGCAGAGCTCAAATCACATACACAACTAAGAGGTAGAGTGTAGAGAATGAAGGAGCTCAGGTCACTTCCCCATTTTATGGAGGTCAATATCCATATGCTAGGAATATTCTTGCCCAGAGTTATAATGGTTTTCCTTGGTCAATTCACATAATCAAAATGATCCCTGTTAGACATTCCTAGGAGCTAACCTTCATATAGATATCTCACAAGTATTCCCAGAAACTTATCTTCGGAAGATTCTAGATTCTGCCAAATATACCATCCACTGTAGTCCTAATGTCAATGAAATTTCACTTAGAGAGTGGTATGTCATGAATCTCTTTCATTATGTTCTTTTAATATTTAGAAAAAAAAGAAACCTGTTGATATAAAAAATTGACAAGTTTATGAGGTTACACTCTCTGTGATGTTCCAAAATAAGTGTGCATGCATATATAATTAGCATATACCCTACCTGAATCATTTAGTATTTTTGAGGTACATGAATTAAAATCACAGAGTAAAATTTAAATATGTATCATTGGTAACTATAGTCAATTCAACAACAGACCAGCAATATTTGATCCTTCTGCTTTTAATATTCCAGTCATTTGTTTCAGTTCCTTTTTTTTTTCAGTAATGATCCTCACAAAATATACTATAGATTCTATCACACATTCTCACCAAATCCTGCAGAGAATAAATGAACATCCAAAAAGGGATCTGCTTTAAATCTGTATCTTACAGCGTACTGAGCTAAACTGCCCCTCAGGATAGCCTTTGTAGATCATGAGGAGAAGAAGGCTGATCAAAAGACAAAAAAAGTCTAGCTGGGAAATTGAAAAAGAAAATCAGTGGAGGGAGTTCAAGACAAACAAAAATCACACTTGGTGCTGCATTGTAGGAGAAGGACCCTATGCGAATGTGAGCTTCTTCCTTGCCTCTTTGATGCAGTCACTTTCCCCAAGCTAAACAATGGGGAGCCAGCAGTTTATCATATGGACTTTGAGGAGCATTCCAGATACAGAGGTCTAAACTGTAGGAGCATAAGAGAGACACACATATCTATTCATACCCTTGAACTCTAAATGATATTTCACATGAATACCTGTAAGTGAATACCTCCTTACTAGTCAAATAGCTTCAAATAAGTTTTATGTCTGTGTTAACATCGTAAATTTCCACCCAAACGTGCCCTTCTTAATGACACCCATGTGGACAATACAGAGGAAGGAAGTGATTATTAGAAAAGAATATTACCTCTGACGTGACCAGGATTTGTGTTGAAGTTTTGGAATTATTTGGAATTGATAGTGACTCCAACAAGAGTATAAAAGTACACTGTCACCAGCTTCCCCTTGTGTCATAGTGAGACAGTACTGTTTTATCTGATTTTCTGTTCCTAATCCTGGCTGAGATTGCTTATTGTCAGAGTTCTTACAATCAGACCACATGATAACATTTCCAGATTAAATGCTTATGAATACATTTTCTGTCCTTAGGGTTGATGATGACTTTCTGATCATCAATCCTAACTATTTCCTTTGTATTGAAGGAAAATTAGCAAAAACTGTTGCTTTAATAATGGATTCTGACTAACAATAACAGGTTTCTTTAAGAGGTTTTCAACCTGTAGGTTCTAGCCCATTTGAGGTCAAAACACACTTTTGCAGTGTTTGCCCAAGACAATCTGAATTATCAGATATTGACACTGTGATTCACAACTATTGGAAAATTACAGTTATTAAGTATTAATGAAAAAAAGGTTTTGATTGGAAGTCACCACAGCCTGAGAAACTATACTTAAAAAGTTTCAACATAGGAAGGTGGAGAATCATTGGTTTATATGAAGAACTTTCTTTACATTCAATGCCAAAGATCTTTCTTTACTTAAGAAAAATAATATCCTACAGAATTTCAAAATAATGAAGAAAATTTATACAGTAAATAAACTCACATCTAACAAAAAGTCAACTCTTCTACACTACAATATTTTTAAACCTCTGTGTTAACTGACACATGTTTGCCTGTAAGATTTATTAGGAAGAACCTATTAAATGTTTTCAGTTAATTCTTTTTATCTTACCTCCAAGAAATTTTTTTAAGTTAAACGCTTTGAGTTTAATATTTTAAAAATTAACCCTCTCCACATTATACAACCATTTCAAGAGTCTTGGAAACAATGTATCTTGTGATAATAAAGTGTAGATCCTCAGGTCTTATTTACAATTTCTAGATAAATGGTTCAATTCTGATTTGGAGGACTAAGAAAACCCAGTGGAATGATCCACTCACTGTGCTGGGGACAAGTGGGTCCAGCATCAACTTTAGGGCCATCACTTTGGATGATGTGCTTAATCCACAATGAAGCAAGTACTTTCACTAGTTTTGGTATCCAGCATTGATCTCTATTCCATGTCAATGCCTCTCAGACTTTTTGGCTGTGGATGACATATACAGACTGCTGAAATAAAGACATCATAGTGAAGACAGGAACTGGAGGTTCAGATGGGGAGGGGGAAGGTAAATTCGGTTGAGGGGGAGGGAATGCAAGGAAAGACAGCTGGGGCTGGGGGCATTTGAAGGATGTGGTAGGAAATAGAGAGCAATAGAAACTTTCTTTAATATATGAAGGCAATCTGGCACAGCCATATATTCACTGGAAGTAATGAGAGTCATGACACCAGCACAGCTACTTGACCCAGTCCCAGTGATGGTGAGCAGATTGGTGCAATTACTGTAATACTATCTCTAACCTTTGGGTTTGGTTTCTGCATGATAAGTTCTTAGGGACTTTCATCATTATGATTCATTTACTGTTTATTCCTGAGAAAAATGATGCCTGAATCTTTTTAGGAAAATCTTGGTATTAACTTTATCTGACTTCCTTATGTCATGTAGACCATTAAGCACAGATAAGAGCATAGCTTTGTGAGGCCCTTATTACAGAAATCTTCTTAGGATAAATGCCCTTGAGCAAACTAAAATACAGGGTAAACACAATTGACAAACCCTGACTCACCAGGAAAGTAGGTGACAAGTTCAAGACCTGTTTTTAATATAGGCTTAGAGGTTTCTAAAAATGTAGTACAAAGACAAGGATTCATATAGAGCACACTCCTGAAGAAATGAAACTCAGTAAAAACACAGCTTCACTAAAATAAGCTTTTCCTACTTTAGAGCATAGATTATGAAACATAAAGTAAAAAGTGTTAGGTATTGGATTTTCTTTTCATAAAAGACTAGTTCAGATATTTTCTGATTTCTGGGGAGCTCTCAGGCTACAAACATTCTCATCCTAAAATCAGGCTGTCATATATTAAAAATATTTTCTGTGGAGAGACATTCTTTAGATTCTTTATATTAAAGATTTATGGCTAATAAATATAATAAAAGCTATTCTGTTTGTGTTTCCAAATTGCCACTGAATTTTACATAAAAAAAAGTTCAAACACATTCTCTGTACCACTTGGATAATCATTAGTCTGTCATTTTTTTCTGTAAAACATGCATGAATAAAAGAGCACCAGGTTGCTAAAAGTCAAAGCCATCTAAGTAGCATGAGTGTTAGTCAATCCACTGCAAGATTCCCCTGCCCACCATCGTGGATGACTCCTTCCTCTCAGTGATTCCTTATCTCCTCTGTGGTCTGCCCTGTCGGCAGCAGCAAAGACCCTCCACATCTCCTCTCTGCTCTAGACAAAGCCCCCATAGAAAGCCCCTGGCAGCAATCTTAATGATGTCACCAAAAAGTAAGAAAAGCAACACCCATAGTCACCATTTCTTGTCACAAAACAAGATATCTGTGTCATGAATGGGTTTCATCCATTTCACTTTGTAGCTGAAACATTCCCAAAGAAACCCACCAACAATCTAGGCTGTTGTTCTCTGCAAACAGAAAAAAAAAAAAACTCCATTGCTGAAGAAAACACCTTCATGTTAGGAACTGGCCCTGAGAAACTTGTGACTTTTCTTCACCCTGTTGCACCTGGCTCCCACCCTGCTGCACCTGACTGATCAACATCCTGCTTGGCAGTTGCAAAGATGTGAGAACTGTACCATGACTTTTTAGGAGTAACCATTGGAGAACTGTACCATGACTTTTTAGGAGTAACCATTGTCATGACCACAGAATGTTCCAGGCCCTGTGCCGAGAAGATTTTGTAACTTTCCACCCTCACTCACCTGCCTACCCCCACCCCTACCTAAAACTAGCTTTAAAAAACCTGATTCTGCTCAATAAAATTGGGCACTTGACAAGTGTAGATTTGCTTGAGCCCGTTCCTTCTAGGTCCCGCCGGTCGGGACACCCTCACATTTCTTTGACATGGAGAAGTTAAACTAGTTCCTTCAGTCTGGTTCTTAGACAACCTCCCTCAAAAAAAGTCCTTTATAGATTCCACCTCATGGAGGGTGCCTTAAGACAAACTAGACAACTGTTGTTTAGTCGAATAAGGTTGGTGCAACTGTTGTCCTATCATATTTTGCAGTCAGGACAAATTGTAAATCAAGGCTTGTTGGTTGCATTGGTGGACACTTTTCTATTTTGGCAGCCTGCAATGTGCATTTCCATGTCATACACATTAGAACATGTTGTTGAGGGCTCCATGTAGGCACCAGCTCAAATTTCCTTCATCAATGATTTGTGTGGGTGTTGTCCTGTTCAATGAAACACCAGTGTTACTTTGCAGAAGGAAACCTTATGTTTTAGCAATAGCCTATGATTCAGGGTGAACAGCATATTGCCCTGGGACACATTGGTCAAAGTTGAATTGAATACAATCCAGTCTTGCTAGTGGAAGTCTCACCTGGATACAGTGGTGGAAAATTCAAACTCCATATCCTGATCACTAGGAGTCCTCCTTAGTATCACGTTTGTAGATTCCAGGAAGTTTCTACTACACTGTGTTTCTATACCACCACAACATAACCCCAAATTCCATCTGTGTCTTTCCACACTCTCCCCTTCACCCATTAACCTCACATCTTATTACAGTGGTTTCATCCTAGCTTATCTCCTGTATGCCAATAAAAATCTACTCTATTGCCCTCTCCCTGGGAAATCCATGCATCCTGACTAGACCCATCATCTTTACTTACATTCCTTGGGTCTACAGACCTTAGCTTGGTTATCACTTGCTTAGAGGCCCATATCTACCTATATATAAATACATACCATATTTACCTTTCTGGATCTGGGTTACCTCACTTAGCATGTTTTTTCTTCTATTTTCCTCCATTTGCCTACAAATTTCTTTTTTTTTTCAATAGCTAAGTACTATTTCCTTTTTTAAATACACAACTTTTTTTATTCCTTTCTTCAGTTGAGGGACATATAGGTTGTTTTCATTTCCTGACTATGAAAAATAAAGCCCAAATGAACATGGTAGAGCAAGTTACCCGTGGTAGGATAAAATGTGCTCCCAGTACATACCCAAGAGTTGTATAATTTGGTATTGTGGTAGATAGATATTGTATTTTCTCACATATGCCATATTGATTTCCAGGTTGTTTTATTAGTCTGTGCCACTCCCCAACCCCTGTAATGGAGGAGTGTTCTCCTTTCTCCATATTTTTGTTTGCATGAGGTAATTTTTGGTATTGATCATAGACATTCTGATAGGTGTAAGATGGAAGCACAAAGTAGTTTTGATTTGCATTTCTCTGATGATTAAATTTATTGAACATTTCCTTGTTTCTTACCCATTTGAGATTGTTCTATTTGGAAATCTCTGTTTAGACCTGTACCCCCATATCTTTTAGCATTGGGTTAGTTTTTTATATCTAGTTTCTTGAGTTCTTTATATATCGTAAATATTAGCCCTTTATTGATTGTGGATATGCTGAAAATCCTTTCCTATTCTAAAAGTGGACACTTTGTCCAATTGATGGACTTGGATACTGAACTGCCATGGGCTACATCTGTGCAGGGGTTCTAGGTTTTCTCCATGCATGGTACTTCATTGGAGTATCAGTCTCAGGAAAGACCCATGTGCTCAGATTTTTTGGTTCTGTTGTTCTTCTTGTGGAGCTCCTGGCGACTGATTTTTTAATTAATGTTTTTCTAGCCACTTACACTTATGTATACTTTTAAATCATATGCAGTAATATTTTTACACTACCCTTTTGATTTTGAATCCACTTGATCTCTTTGAATATTCTTTTTCCTCTAGCTAAACTTTCAAGTACTGTATTGAATATATGTGAGAGAATGAACAACGTTTTCTTCCTGATTTTAGTAGAATTGCATTGTGTTTCTTCTCACCTAAGTGGATGTTGGCTACAGACATTTTCAAAGTTGCCTTTACTATGTTTAGGTGTGTTCTTGTATCCCTTATCACTTGAGGATTTTTATTGTGAAGAGGTTTTGGAGTTTTGTCAAATGCATTTCCAGTATATTTTTTTAAAAATTATTTGTTTATTTCAGTTTATTTATAAGGTGGATTATGTTGATTGATTTCTGTATGTTGAACAATCCCTGCATCTCTGAGATGAAGCTTACTTGATGGTAGTGGATGATCTTTTCATTGTGTTTTTAGATTTAGATTCCAAGAATTTTATTGAGTATTTTTGTGTCTGTGTTCATAAGGAAAATTGGTCTGTAATTAGCTTTTTTTGAGTCCTTATGTGGTTTTGGTATCAGGTTAACTGTGTCCTCATGAAATGTATTTGGCAGTGTTCTTTCTGTTTCTGTTTTGTAGAATAATGTGAGGAGTACTGGCATTAATTTTCTTTGAAGGTCTTGTTGAACTCTGTACTAAATGCATCTGGCCTTGGGCTCTTTGCATTTAGAAAAATTTAAATGACTGCTTCTACTTTTCTAGGGTTTAGTGTTTTGTTTAAGTTGTTCATTTTATCTTGATTTAACTGTGGTAGGTGATACCTATCAAGAATATAATCGGTTTCTCTTAGATTTTCCAGTTTTTGGAGTAGTTTTTAAAAATATGTTCTAATGATTCTCTAGAACTCTTGAGTGTCTATTATTATGTCCATGTTTTTGTTTCAAATTTTGTTAATTTGGACATTCCCTGTTTTTCTGTTAGTTTGGATATGGGTTTGTCTGTCTAGCTGATTTTCTCAAAGAAACCACTCTTTATTATATTGATTTTTTTATTTGTTTTCTATTTCTATTTAATTGATTCTAAGTTCCATTTTGATTATTACTTGCAGTCTAGTCTTCTTGAGTGTGATTATTTTGGGGTTTTACAGTTTTCACATGTACTGTAAATTGTTAATATGAAATCTTCCAACTTTTTTTGTTTTTGTTTGTACTTTATTTATTTTTATATCTTCCAACTTTTTTATTGTCATTTAGTGGTACGAACTTTGTCTTAGCACTGCTCTCATTGTATTCCATAAGTTATGGTATGTATTCTTTTTCTTTGAATTACAGAAAGTCTTTACTTTCTCTACTTATTTATGTCTTTGCCTCATTTTCATTCTGTTAAAACCTGTTCAGTTTCCATGAGTTTGCAAGCTTTCTGTTGTTTCTGTTGTTTATATACAGATTTAATCCCTAATGTTCATATAGAGTGAAAGGAGTTTTCTCAATTTTCTTGTATCTCTTGAGACTTGCTTTGTGTAAAAGTAGGTGTACGGATTTGAAGAATATTCTATGAGATGCAGAGCAAACCATAATCTTTCATATTTGGGTGAAATGTTCTGTAAATATCTGTTATTTAGATTTGGTTTATAATATCTGTTAGCTCTTGCAGTTCTGTTTAGTTTTTGTTGACATTGATGTTTTTAACAGACTACTTTATTTAGGGTTATTACATGCTTCTACCTCCCTTCCAAACTCTCAACCCTGGGTAGGAGGGAAAGAATGTGAGTGGGAAGAAGAGAGGAAGTACTCTCTGGAGTTGCTGCTGGGTAGGGTCATAGGATTCTTTTTTTTAATTTTTTAAATTTATTTATTTTTTTTGCATCGAAATTTGTATTTTCTTATTTTTTATCATGTAATGTAGCATCAATAAAGGAAGTATCAATGATTATCATTTTTAACTTTGAAATGCTGAAACAATGACATCAAGGGACAGTGCCACCAAAACTTAATTTATAATGCAATTATAGTTTTATGAGGGATAGTTATATAAAGTTAGCTTCAGTTATGACCAGGATAAATATATTATTTGTTTACAATTGTCTTCCATGTCATTAAATTGTTTTTAGGCATAACTATGACCTGTTTATTCTTCTCATTTGGATGTTAATATAAAAAGGTGATATGATAATCCTTCAAGCTGAAATGAGGTATGATCATGATTCTTCATTGTTAAATTGACTACATAGGCATTAAACAAAACACTAAAATTAAGGACACAATTGTGAAGTGATCTTCCTTATTTGGAGTAGTCTGCTCTCCTTCTCTTCTGGATCT
>CM053761.1:68173591-68191539 GCA_028658305.1 Pachyuromys duprasi | reverse complement strand
TCTTGTCCATTTATTTGAGGGCCTTGTTCATTTCCTCTTTTTGTCTCTCCTCTTGTTCCTCCAATATCTGCATAATCATAGCTTTAATATAATTTTCCTGTGTCTCTGCTGAATTAAAAACTCTACTGCTTTTGGGTGTTTCTGGTGGGACCATGGTGTCCTGATTTTTGTTGGGTGAGTTCTTTCGCTGATTTCTGGGCATTTGTTTATATATAATCAGGGAGCTGTTTGTGCTTTAAGGCTGTACTTCAGTCTGAATCTGTAAATATCTTGTGTCAGGGGTATTCTTCAAGAAGATCAGGTATTTCCGGTGGTTTGTTGGTATGTGTTGTGTCTCAGTTGAACTCTTTTGTGGGCTCTGTGTTCCAGGCTTCGTGCTCTGTGCTAGAAGCTGTGAGCACAGCAGGAGTCTTTATTCCTCACTCTGTGCTAGAGTCTGAGTGTCCAGGTTTGAGATGTCAGCTGGGGGCTGTGCACTCTGCCCTGGGCTTGCTGCTAAGGCTCTCCCCTGGAATGGAGATTTGGCGCCTCCTTCTTGGCCAGGGGCTGTGCACCACAGTCTGAGATGATATTTGGGGCACACACAGTGGGTTTGGGTTGGTGTGCATCCGCTGTATGCAGGCCTGTCTGAAATGGTGCCGAGGCTTTCTCTGTCTGGCCCGTGGACAGACACCCGAAGTGAGGATTTTGTTGGCGGATGTGTGCAGCTTTCGCATTCACTGTGCAGTCTGGTCAAGAAGGTCCCCGGATCCTCTCAGTCTGTGGTGGTTCCGGCGATCAGTGCGTGCCTGCCACACACCTGTGGGTTGAGGCAGAACTCTGGTTCCTCCTAGACCCGCCAGCGGACTCACACACTGACTGAGTTTTTGCTGGTTTTGTTTCGTGCGCGCCAGCACTGTGCAGACTGGTCAAAACAGTCCCTCAATCCTCTCAGTCTGGGGTGGTTCCGGTGATCAGTCTGAGCCTGTAGCACCCCCATGGGTTGAAGCAGAACCCGGGTGCAGTGTGCGCTTGCAGTGTGCAGTTCAGTGAAAAACCCATAGGATTCTTATAGGGGCATTATCAGTATCAATCGTTAAGAAACCCAGAAGTCCAGGTAACCAGCCAATTTGCAAACAGCAAATGCAACAGCAAGATGAATAAGCAGCAAGCAGTCCTTCTCCAAGCAGCCACAAATTCTTCCTCTGCCTCACATATTTATGCTTCTCAAAGTCCTCAAAATTCAAGTAATTCAACTTGGCAAAGATCATGCTCCACAGAAGACACTTAATAATATGTACAAACTAAAACCTTCATCATTTAGTTAATATCTTGGGTGATTAACAAAAGCATGTTTATACATCATAAACAAAGCACCCACATTTAACCCTCTCTTTAAAAAATTGGCATCTCTCTAATATTAATAAACTATATACAATAATTATTATGAGAAATTTCTGGTAAGAATTACATTTACCATGTTCAGTTAATTTGTTTTTGGCAATCTTGGAAAAAGTATTCCACTATCTTATCCTGGTAAGTTCTAAATTCTGTACTTAAACCACTTTTTTTTTTATATCTATCAACCTAAAAACATTGATCTATACCTTTAGCTAAATTGTAGTAAAATTATGACTACCTAATCTTCAAACTTATCTGAAATACTAGAAGGAAAAAATACCTAAACATAAAGGAAGAATAGAACAAACCTTTTCCAAAAGTACAGAAATGACAGAGACAGTTGACTTTCTGGAGAGTTAACAGAAATTTCTGTGTTGTTGGTCTATTCAACCTTCTCTCCTGCTGACACATCCAGGGAGGATGAAGACTGAGTCATCACGATATCTGCACAGGAACCTACAATCAGGAATACACAATGAACATGCATATGAACAAAAACACAAAGTATAAAAACTGCCGTAATTTTTCATTTACATTTCCTTACTACCATCTTTTCAGAGTGTTATTATGTAAGATATATTGAGCCTTGCATACTCAAATGGCTTTTCTGCAAAGAAGTGACTCTGCAAAGTTAATAATAATATGATTTTCTCACCAGACACCCAAAGCAGCAGGGATATGTGGACCTCATCTTGCTCCTCCTGCAATCTTATCAAGTTCAGTTCTCACTGCAAAGGCCTGGTTTATAAATTCTTAGCCGGTGGGCTGGGCTGTAGGAAGCCCATGCAAAGCAGTCAGCAAATATATAAGCAAATGAATGTGCAGTGTCTGTGAGTATAGCTGGTATCTATCAACAGTCAAAAACACTATTACAGGGAGCATGAACAATCCCTGAAAATGATTGCCTTACAGCTCTCAAACAGGGAAGAATTGTGTGCTCCAATAGCAGGCCTGGGTTAAAATCCAAGACATATTTAAATCAATTGACTTCCTTAGAATCATTAGTAGAGCTATCTCAATTTGACAGTTTTAGCGGAATATTATGATATGTTCAAAATTATAACAACACCAAAAGAAACAGTAAGAAAACAAGTCATAAAAGGAAAAAAGAAAAGATGAGAGGAAAAAAGAAAATTGAGGCTAAATGTATTCAGCATTACTCACCTCCAAAGCCACTCTTATACTGAAGACTGAGACAGGGCCTCAGACATTTGGGTCCTAGTTTCTTATATACAAGGGACTAGGATGAAAAGAGCAGTCCGGAATTCACTCTGTGCAAATTCTGGTAGACATAAATTTAAGACTGAGATCAGAGGAAATTTAATCTCAAAACATTGAATGCCCAGCAAAAACTAACAAGTATCTTCCTGACAACTTCAAGAGGGTTGTAAGCCTAGAAAACAAAAGAGAGGAAAAAAAAACAGATTTTTTTTCAGGAAGTCTTTCCTGTAAACCAACACTGCCATGAATTTTTATTCAAGAAATATAAATATGAATGTAATTTAGAAAATAGCAATATTGAAACTGGATTAAGATGGGCTTCTCACATCATGAACAGGTAACTCTTCTGAAGGGGGCACAGCCACAGTTATGTGATAACAACTTTAAAGAGAAGAACAGAACAGTACATCATCCATTGATGCTATCCAAAGGGTGAAACAAAGTTTGACTATGAATGAAAAATCAATAGCACTAATAAATCACAGAACCTGCCATGACTTCATATTATTGAACTCTGAAATAATATATAAGAAATAAATTATGAAGCCAGAATTATGTTTAAAGTATAAGAAAAAATAAATAAATGATATATCATGCAAAAAAGAGAAATTCACATCTGTACTCCCAGAACTGGAGGGACAAAAGCAGGAGACTCATGAGTTTGAGGTGAGCTGGGATACATACCAACTTCTGGGCCAATCTAATCTATACATGGAGACAATCTCTAAAAATGTGTATGGTTAATCACCTGGTTACAAGGCAGCTCATGGCATTATCTATCCAAAGCAAATTATTTACCTCATGTTACTGTTTCACCATTAAGCCAAAAATATTATTGAAAAATAAACATTCATTTATCCAATATTCATTTTCTCCTATTTTGAATTAAATATGTAATTTTATACATCTACTTTTCAGATATAATATGTTAAATAATTTCTAAGAAGAACATGCAGATCTCCTCAGTAAACTGCTAAAACAACATCATATGAGAGAAGTAGGCCTTATGAGGATACAGGAAATTCCTAATCCCAAGGTCCAGAATTTGACAGACAAGGAAGGAGCTCAGCTCCTGTCAGTGTCTCACAAGATGTCATGTGCCTTTCATCTTCACTAAACTTTACAAACTCCTTTTAAAGGCAGCAGTGACCACAGACTGTGCTCTCATGGCATTCACAGCTGTTGCTTCAGATTGGACAAAAGGAGACAGGGATCTTACAAATCCAAAGACTACATGGGATTCTCAAAGTATGTAAGGGGATAGCATCGGGTCTAAATAGGTAAAAATTTCAAGTTATATTATTAATAATGAAAAGAGTGCAACAATCCTTAATTGCTTATCAACTTTCCACAGTATGTCCTGGTGCATTAGATTCTAATGGCTCTGATCAGAAATGGACTATAACCCTGCTGGTGAGTACATTCCTGATTAACATGCCTACACCCTTGTAATCAGGAAGTCTGAAGCTGATGGCCTTCAGCTCCTGGGATACAGCCCCTCTTCCAGGGACACCACTGTGGATGGACAACCAGGGAATATCAGCCTCAGATGCAAATTATCCTGAGACAGTACAAGACTGAACAGAGCTTTTCTGTTCCAGCATTTAGCATCTTTTATTCTCTGCATGAGTGGCTATCACTACCCAATATATGTGACAAGAAATTGTGACAAGAAAGATTTTTGAAGGAAAATTAGTAGAAACTATTGGTTTATAAAAGATTGTGATTAACAATAAGGGTTTATTTAAGATGTTTTCAACCTGTGGGTCCCAATCTGTTTGAGGTCCAAAGACACATTCACAGTGTTTCCTGAGACCATCTGAATTATCAGATATTTATAATACATTTCAAAACAATAGGAAAATTACAGTCGTGAAGTATTAAGAAAACAATAATCTCCCTGGAAGTCACCACAGTCTGAGGAACTATACGGAAAGGATTGTAGTATTAGGAAGTAAAGAAAGTACTTCATATAAACCAGGGGTTCTCAACTATTCTTTGCCAAAGATTTTCTTAAGGAAAATAATATCCTACAGAATTTCAACGTAATGTATGAAGTGTATAGAGTAAATCACATGTAATTGAAATGTGAAATCTCATCTATAATGTTTTTAAACCTCAGTTTTAACTGCAATGTGTTTGACTGCAATTTCGTTAAGTAGATACCCTTAATTTTTTTTCAGTTATTTTTTTATCTTTCCTCCAAGGAATGTTTTTAAGTTAAAAGCTTTGAGTTTAATATTTTAAAACTTAACCTAGTCTGCATCATGTAAACATTTCAAAAACGTTGGGAACAATATACGTTGTGTATTGGAATACATGTATTTGCCTTTTGAACATTGCTGGAAGAAATATATATGTATTTAAGTTATACATAAATTTTATATATAATTAAGTTTAAAAGTTATATATAAAATTAAATGTATATATTTTCATATTTATTAATGATAGATATCATTATCATTGTATTAAACATGCATAATGTGTGGCCCCACTAAAGAGTTCCTGACTCAGAATCTGTCCAGATATTCCAGAGGTAGGTGTGTACATTTAAACCAGAGAAACCAGGAATATAGGATTTTAACGGAATCAATCAAAATTGCTAAATAGCTTTTATTTTAATAAAACGTATTTTTCAGTCACTTAAAAAAACAATATACCTTGTGATAATTAAAAGTAGATCCTCAATTCTTATTTACAGCCATTAGAAGAATAAAATAGGTATGAGATGGACAGTTAATAAAACCCAGTGGGAAGACCCACTCACACTGTGATGGTGTCCCTTACATTTTTCAGTTTGCTGAAGTAGTTTTCAAAACCGCATCCTTATGATTCTCCAGAGTTCTTTGGTGTCTTTTGTTATTTCCCCATATTTATTTCTAATTTTGTTAATTTGGACATTCTCTCTCTTTTTTTGTTAGTTTGGATGTGGTTCTGTGTGTCTTGCTGATTTTCTCAAACAACCCATTCTTAATTACATTGAGTTTTTGAATTAGTCTCTATTTCTATTTTATTCAATTTTATTTTATTTTTCCTGTAGCTCTTGGATTTTATTTCTGGATGTTTTCCCCCAATAATTTACATAAACAATGCATGGATGATTGTGAAAGTTCAGAGCCAGATGTAAATGTTGTGTTTATTTCCTGAGAAGTGGGGATGAGAGGAGAGCCTTACCCAATCTGTGCAAACACATGGGTTGGGCTGAGCCCAGAGCATTTCTTTCTCTGTTGTAGTTGTCTCTAGCCTAGGCCTGGAAGCTTCTAGTTACTTTACAAACTGATCTTCTGCAAGCCCCGACTTTGAAGGCTTCAGCTTCCACCCTCAATCTGCTAACCTAGGCCTACATAAAATGTTTCAGCCTCCAAGACTTACTGCTGAATAGGCTCATCTTTTACTGGCTCTTTCTGAACGCCTGCTGACTTGTTCAATTCAGCTGTTTTGGCCCAAACTCCTATCCAAGATGACTGATACAATCTGGTTTCTCTCTAGGCTTCTGACTGAATTGCTCTGCTTGGCCTCTAACTCTGGCAATATGTTCTCATCTTCTGGCTCATTCTCATTCTCTGGGTTTTTCTTTCTGCAGGCTATTTCTCTAAAACTGTCCCTATAAAACTTCCACATTAATGTTCCCACTTCTATTCATCACCACACTGTTCCTCTACTTCTACCTGCACTGCTCTTTTTTGTTTGTTTTTCAATTTTTATTAGTTACAGTTTATTCACTTTGTATTCCAGCTGTGGCTCCCTCCCCTACCAACCTCCCAATCCCACTCTCCCTCCCTGTTCTTCTCCTATGCCTCTTGCCCAATCATATGATAGCGGAGATCCTCCTCCCCTTCCATCTGACTATAGTCTATCAGGACTCATCAGGACTGGCTTCTTTTTCTTCCTCTGTGGACTGATAAGACTACTTCCCTTCATGTAGGGGTGACTTCCCTTCATGTAGGGGTGATCAAAGAGGCAGCCCATCAGTTTATGTCAGAGATATTTCCTGGTCTTACTATTGGGAAACCCTCTTGGATACTGCTATTTCTGTTTTATTGATTTGAGCCCCCATTTTTAATTATTTCTTGCAATCTCATCTTCTTGGCTGTGGTTACTTGTTTGGGTTCTACAGTTTGCAGTTCTACTGTAAGTTGCTAATATGAAATCTCACCAGCATTTATATTGGCATTAAGTTCCATGAACTTTTTTCTTATCACTGCTGTCATTGTATTCCACATATTAGGGTATGATGTGTATTCCCTTTCTTTGAATTACAGAAAGTCTTTCCTTTCTCTACTTATTTCTGTCTTTGTTGTTTCTGGTGTTTATATCCAGATTCAATCCCCAGTGTTTGTATATGATGAAAGGAGATATTTCAGTTTTTCTTATATTTGTTGAGACTTGTTCTGTGTTTAAATATGTGTGCAGTTTTGAAAAATGCTCCATGAGGTGCAGAGTAGAAAGCCTAATATTTCATATTTTGGTGAAATGCTCTATGAATATCTATTAGTTCCCTTTGACTTAGTATGTCTGTTAGCTATAGTATTTCTCTGATACTTTTTGTTGATCTTGAATTTTTTTAACAAACCTACTTCATGTAGGGTTATTAAATATTTCTCCCTCCTTTCCAAGTCCTCACCACAGGATAGAAGGGAAAGAAATTTAGTGGGAACAGGGGGCAGAGTTCTCTCTGCTACTTTCCACTGAGTAGGGTCTTAGGACTTTTGGGTGGACAGTAACGTGATCAGTCTTCCAGAAATTCAGAAATCTAGGTAATCAGAAAATCAGGAATCAGAAAATGCAGCAGCAAGATGAACCACAAGAAATATTTTCATTTCATTCAATATGTTCCATATGGCTTTAGGTTTTATCTCAAGTCTTCTCATTCTTGCAATTCTTAGAACTGTTCTCTTCATCATATGCTAAAATTCTTTGACATTATAGTCACACACACAAATACAAACAAACACACACACACATATTGCCAAATTATTGAAGTTTCAATGCTCTGTTTCTTCTTCTTCAACCTTGATCCAATATAACTTTTCTTCCATTCATTTTTTATTTTTATTTTCAGTGCTGTGGTGATATCTTTATGTTTGTGTTGTATTTGTGGCATTTAAATTTTAATTCCCAAAATTTCTATTGCTTTTTTTCTCTCTACCTCACTTTTTCTGCCATGTTTCTGACTGTTTTATCCATATTGCTTTTTTTTTTTTTTGCCTGTACATTACTAGCCTTCCTCCCAGCTTTGACTGAATGAAAACTCTTTGAAAGTTGTCATTTTATGTGTACATATTTTAAATCTTCACCAAAAATAATACCTCTTTAAGTATCTTTGAGTTGAATTCTTGGGAGATTTAGGATCTTTGGAGGTATTATTTCTGACTTGACTCTTTAGGACCTGTGTTTCTGTGGTATAATTTACATCTGTTGGTTTAAGTATCACTTTTGGTTAATTTGTCCTTTTTCTAAATTTAGAAACATTCTCTAAATGGTTCACTGCCCAGAATCACTCAGAGTACCACTCAGTTTAAATATATCTGGAGATCTCCAGCAATTTTATGTAGTCTGTAACGCACTTGTTTTCTGTCATACCTCCAAATTAGATGTTAAATAAGTTCTTCATCAGAATATGGAAAGTTATAGACTCTGACCTTTCTCTTTTTCTACTTTAATTCTTTAAGGCTGGTAGACTTGCTGCTTGGAGCTACTGGTCACAAGGACTCAAAATGAGAGGAGTTTTGGATTTGAGCCCTTCACATCCAGAGTTAAGGCCTGATGCCTTGCCAACTGACTTTTTGGTGTTTTTGGCTCTTAAGCTGCAGGAGCCACTCTTTAGCTAAAGACTTCTAATTTTTTTAACAGCAGGCAGTTCTAATTTGACTGACAAAGGGTCCCTGCATTGTCTACTCACTTCCACATGCTACACCCTATGCCATGAAGCTTTGACTGCTTGGAAAGTAGGCCTTGGCCATGGAAAGCCTAGTTGGAACAAACTTTTCTGGCAGGAGAAACAAGTACAAGTGTAAAAAGGAATCTTAGATCCCTTCTTTCGATGAGGTTAGCTCACATAGCAACTTGATGGAAGCAAGGAATTGATTACAGGAGCCAAAAAGGGATTCTGAACAGATTAACATTATGTACTGAGTCCAGAAGTACATATCCTGTCTTTGAAAACAGGCCGAATACAGTAGATTCTGTATCATGGAGTCTTCCTTACGAGGCTGTCTCAATCAAACCTTAATTGCCCGAGTTTGAAAAGCTTTGCCCAGACAAATTGCTAACAGCTGACAGAGGCTTGAACCTCAATAACCTATGATGATGGCATCAATGTTAACTAATATTAACTCTTTAGAGACTGCAAGAAACTCAGACTGCCTCCTGGGGAATAATGTTCCTGACCATATCCATTTTTCAGCCCATATGCACACACAGACAAATGATCACTCATACTGCCCTGTACATATTTATACAACTTTTCAATGGATGAAACATGAAAGGAGCTCCTTACATACAGACTAATTGACATGCATTCGTGTAACATAAATACAAAACACAAATGGACACATTTACATACAAAAACATTGTTAGGATAGTGCATGCAAGTTTTACAGTGGTTCATAAATCACACCACAGGACAGGTTCCACATGGGAGGTTTTATTAGGGGAAGCAGGGCTGGGGGCCTGGTGTTGTTTATACAGACTGTGTCTGGGCAAGGCAGGAAGGAGAGAAAAAAGAAGTGGCCAGTCCTCTTTGAAGGTTACTCAGCACATGCTCAGGACAAACATGTGGTTGCAGGTGGTGTAAGTAGTCAAGTCATCTCCAATTCTGGAGGCAACCTCACAGATGCCTGATGTTTAGCTTGTCAGGTCCCCAGGGGAATGGCCTTAGAGATGTCTGCTTGCTGATCCCAACAAACATAAGTATACATATATTTGCATAGATACAAATATTTGATGAAGCAAATGTCATCAGGCTTCAATGTTTATTCTCTGAGTTCAGTTCTATTTATACTTTTTAATATAGAGTCCTTACCTCAGAAGAATAATTGCCTCATAGCAATTAGCTAGATAAGGGATTACATGGTATTCTTAAACAAATGGCATTCTGATAGGTTCATGGTAGGTCCAGAAAACTAGAAATAAATACTATGTGTTAAGAAAATCCACACGTTAATATATGTTTATATGTCTTTGCATTAAGAGATTCTTTATTCATTTCTGGTTCCACAAGTTCATCTAAGGTTTAAAGCAATAGTTTCTGGATGCCCTAATACACACCGAGGCCCACTGATCCACTGGAATGTTGACTTTTGGAAAAATGAATCTGTTCTGGCCTAAACTTTGTGTGTTAAGAATTATGTATTTGACATCAGGAGTCTCACAGAGGTTTTTATTATAGCTATACTCTCCATCAACTATCTCATTTCTTAATGTCTAACATTCGTTTACTCAAAACAAGAAATATATATAATCATCATAGGGCACTATTAAATCATCATTTCATCTGAACAGCAGTACATCTTTATAAAGATCCTAAAGGAGATCTCCTAAACCAGGATTTGTAAATACCCAGGGAACAATGGCAGTGAAGGCCTCTTTCACACCATTGCATAGTTTTTGAGAAATACAGTAAGAACAGCACAGGAAAAGTGGTTTCAGTTAGAGGATGATATTCCAGAGACACAGTCTCTGCCTCAGATTTACCTCTAGTATAGACTCTTATGAAAAATAAAAATTAAAGAAAAAAAAACCTAAAATGCTTCCCGGAAGAACAGATGTTTTCCTATTCCCTTTCTCTGAATGTCTACTGACAGGAAGGAAGAAATGGCAGGAAATGAAAGGCAAAATGAAGGTTAGTGGATATGGTCAAATACCTGATATATTGGAAAGACAAGGCTTTCATGAACATTGTGCTCAATGAATTAACTTTAAGGGGCAGGAAAATAACTCATAAGGCAAAGACACTTTACACCAAGCCTGATATCAAGCATGAGTTTGATACACAGAAACAAAATGGAAAAAGAAAGAGTCAAATCTCTTGTTCCCTGACATCCACAAACATGTCATGTCATGTGTGTACCTATAAATATGCACACAGACACACTAATGCACACTCACATGCAGACAAATGTAATTAACTAAAATGAAATAAAAATGAAAATAATTTTTGGAAAGAAAAAAACTAAACAAAAGAAATGGGCAATGGGAAGCAAAAAAAAAAGGAAATCAGGAAGAAAAGAAGGAAGAAGAAAAGCTTTATATATAATCTAGAAAAACCAAGAAACATACTGTTTCCTAGGTTCTGCAAATTCAAATTCAGTTTTTCTTGTTCATCATATCAGGCCAAGAGAATTATGTGGAATATAACTCCAACACGGCAAAAACATAAATCTCTTACCTGTAAACAGCAGAGTTGTATTAATGCATTACAGAAGATACAGAAATATAATACTGAGTTCTGTTTTTGCATTTTCATATAAATGATTTTTATACCAAAAGACATAAGAGACATTGAACCCAAAATTTGTACTGAGCTCTGCAAATGTTTTCATCAGTTTTTCAGGCCTACCTGTTATCACAGAGAAAGGGGAAGTGTGCAGGACCAGGGCTATTTGCGCTGCAGGCAGCTGGTGAGACACTCAAGGAGGTTCATGTTGGAGGCTGAAGCACTGTGGGAGGAGTACTATGATGCTGCTGACAGTAATAAACTGCCAGGTCTTCAGCCTGCACACTGCTGATTGAGAGAGTGAAATCTGTCCCAGATCCACTGCCAGTGAAACGATCAGGGACCCCAGTGTTCCTGGTGGATGCATAGGAGATCAGCAGCTTAGGGGACTGCCCTGGTTTCTGCTGGTACCAGGCCAAGTAGTTTGTACTGCCTATACTAAGGCTCTGACTGGACCTGCAGCTGATGGTGACCTTCTCTCCTGCTGACACAGCCAGGGAGGATGGAGACTGAGTCATCACGATATCTGCACAGGAACCTACAATCAGGAATACACAATGAACATGCATATGAACAAAAACACAAAGTATAAAAACTGTTGAAAATTTTCATTTATATATCCTTACTACCATCTTATCAGAGCATTATTTTGAAAGAAATATTGAGCCTTGCATATTCAAATGGCTTTTCTGTAAAGAAGTGACTCTGCAAAGATAATAATAATATAATTTTCTCACCAGATACCCAAAGCAGCAGGGATATGAGGACCTGGTTTTGTGACTTCATCTTGCTCCCCTGCTGTCTGATCAAGTTCAATTCTCACTGCAAAGGCCTGGTTTATAAATTCTCAGCAGGTGGGCTGGGCTGTAGGGAGTCCATGCAAAGCAGTCAGCAAATATATAAGCAAATGCATGTGCAGTGTCTGTGAGTATAGCTGGTGTCTATCAACAGTCAAAAGTACTATTAAAGGGAGCATGAGCAATCACTGAAATTAATTGCCTTACAACTCTCAAACAGGGAAGAATTATGTGCTCCAATAGCAGGCCTGGGTTAAAATCCAAGACATATTTAAATTCATCGACTGCTATAGAAACATTAGTAGAGCTATCTTAGATTGATAGTCTTAGGGGAATATTAGGATATGTTAAAAAATACCACAACACCAAAAGAAACAGTAAGAAAACATGACATAACAGAAAAAAAGAAAAGATGAGAGGAAAAAAGAAAACTGAGGCTAAATGTGTTCAGTATTACTCATCTCCAAAGCCACTCTTATACTGAAGACATAGACAGGGCCTGAGACATTTAGGTTCTAGTTTCTTAGATATACAAGGGACTAGGATGAAAAGAGCAGTCCAGAATTCTCTCTGTGTAAATTCTCGTACACATTAATTTAAGACTGAAATCTGAGGAAATTTAATCTCAAAACAAAGAATGCCCAGCAAAAACTAACATGAATCTTTCAGACAACTTCAAGAGAGTTCTAAACCTGGAGAAACAAAAGAGAAAAAAAAAACACAGATTTTTTTCTTTCAGGAAGACTTTTCTGTAGACCAACACTGCCATGAATTTTTATTCAAGAAATATAAATGCTAATATAATTTAGAAAGTAGCAACATTGAAACAGGATTAAAATGGGCTTCTAACATTGTGAACACATAAATCTCTCCAGAAGTGGGTACAGCCAAAATAATGTGATAACAACTTCACAGAGACCAATAGAACAGTACATAAGCCACTGTGGCTATCCAAAGGGTGAAAAAATAGTTTGACTATGAATGAAAAATCCATTGCAGTAAGAAATCACAGAACCAGCCATGACTTCATATTACTGAACTCTGAAATGATATTTATGAAATAAATTATGTAGCCAGATACAGGAAAATCCTAATCTCAACGTCAAGAATTTGACAGACCAGGAGCTCAGCTCCTGTCAGTGTCTCACAAGATGTCATATGCCTTTGATCTTCACTAAACTTTACAAACTCCTTTTAAAGGCAGCAGTGACCTCAGACTGTGCTCTCATGGCATTCACAGCTGTTCCTTCAGATTGGACAAATGGAGACAGGGATCTAACAAATCCAAAGACTACATGGGGTTCTCACAGTATATAAGGGGAGAGAATGGGGTCTAAAGAGATAAAAATTTCAAATTATATTATGAATAATGAAAAGAGTGCAACATTCCTTTGTTATTTATCAAGTTTCCACAGTAAGTCCTGGTGCATTAGATTCTAATGACTCTGAATAGAAATGGACTATAACCCTGCTGGTGAATACATTCCTAATTAATATGCCTACACCCTTGTAATCAGGAAGTCTGAAGCTGATATCCTTCAGCTCCTGGGACACAGCCCCTCTTCCATGGACACCACTGTGGATGGAGGACCACGGAATATCAGCCTCAGATGCAAATTATCCTGAGACAGTACAAGACTGAACAGAGCTTTTCTGTTCCAGTACTTAGCATCTTTTATTCTCTGGATGAGTGGCTTTCACTACCCAATATATGTGACAAGCAATTGTAGACACAGAAAGATTTTTGTAGGAAAATTAGTAGAAACTATTGGCTTAATAAAAGATTGTGATTAACAATAATGGGGTTATTTAAGAGGTTTTCAACCTGTGGGTCCTAACCCCTTTGAGGTCCAAAGACACATTCACAGGGTCTCCTGAGACCATCTGAATTATCAGATATTTACATTGTGTTTCAAAAAAATAGGAACATTACAGTCATGAAGTATTTAGAAAACAGTATTATGGTTGGAAGTCACCACAACCTGAGGAACTATACTTAAAGGATTGCAGTATTAGGAAGTAAAGAAAGTTCTTCATATAAACCAGTAGCTCTCAGTTTTATTTACTTAAGAAAAATAAAGTCCTTCAGAATTTCAAAGTAATGTATGAAGTGTATAGAATAAATCACATCTAACTAAAAGGTCAAAACTTCTCTAGAATGTTCATAAACCTCAGTTTTACATCAATGTGTTTGGCTGTACATTTATTAAGTAGAATCCCTTAATTTTTTTCAGTTAATTCTTTTTATCTCACCTCCAGGAAATATTTATAAGTTAAAAGCTTTGAGTTTAATATTTTAAAAATAAACTTATTCTGCATTATATAACCATTACAAAAACCTTGGGAATAATGTACCTTGTGATAATAAAATGTAGATCCTTAATTCTTATTTACAGCCACTAGAAGAATAAAATAGGTATGAGATGGACAACTATTAAATCCCAGTGGAATGACCCACTACCACTCGGATGGTGTCTCTTACATTTTCCAGTTTGCAGAAGTAATTTTTAAAAATATGTTCTTATGATTCTCCAGAGTTCTTTGGTATATTGTTATATCCTCATATTTATTTCTAATTTTGTTATTTTGGACTCTCTCTCTCTCTCTCTCTGGTTATATTGCATATGGGTTTGTCGGCCTTGCTGATTTTCTCAAACAACCAACACTTAATTATATTGAGTTTTTTAATTAATTCTATTTCCATATTATTTTTTTTCCTGTAGCACTTGGATTTTATTTCTGGATGAATCCCCTAATAATTTACATAAACAATGCATGGATGATTGTAAAAGTACAAGGCCAGATGTAAATGTTGTGTTTATTTGCTGAGAAGTTGGGTTGAGATGAGAGCCTTACTCAATCTGTGCAAACACATGGCTTGGGTTGAGCCCAGAGCATTTCTTTCTCTCTTGTAATTGCCCCTAGCCTAGGCCTTGAAGCTTCTAGTTACTGTACAAACTGATCTTCTGCAAGCCCAGACATTGAAGGCTGCAGCTTCCACCCTCAATCTGCTAACCTAGGCCTACATAAAATGTTTCAGCCTCCAAGACCTACTGCTGAATAGGCTCATCTTTTTCTGGTTCTTTCTGAACTCTTGCTGGCTTGTTCAACTCAGCTGTTTTATCCCAAACTCCTATCCAAGATGACTCTTTCAATCTGGTTTCTCTCTAGGCTTCTGACTGAATTGCTCTGCTTACCCTCTAACTCTGGCAATATGTTCTAATCTTCTGGCTCATTTTCATTCTCTTAGTTTTTCTTTCTGCGCTCTATTTCTGTAACCACCCCCATAAAACTTCCACAGACACTACCCTTCTTTCATATGATCCCCTGCACTCTGTGGAAGGTTTGGGTGTGAGTCTTAATACCTGCTTTAATACACTGCTAGGTAGACTCTTTCAGAGGCCCTCTGTGGTAGGCTCCTGTCCTGTTGCTTGTTTTATTCTACATTCAATGTCCATCCCATTTGTCTATCTAAGTGAGGATTGATCATCTTACTCAGGGTCCTTTTTCTTGTTTATCTTTTTTAGGTGTATAGATTTCACTATGTTTATCCTATCTTATAGTTCTATGTAAAGGAGTAGATACCATGTGTTTCTTCTGCTTTTGGGATACATCACTCAGGTGGATCATTTCCAGGTCCCACCATTTGCCTGGAAATTTCATGATTTCCTCCTGTTTAATTGCTGAGTAGTATTCCGATATTTAAAAGTACCATAATTTCTCTATCCATTCCTCAACTAAGGGACGTCTGGGTAGGAGCTCCACAAAGACCAAATAGATCAGGGCACATGGGGTCTTTTATGAGACTGTTTCTCCAACCAAGGACCATGTATGGATATAACCTAAACTCCTTGCTAGGAAGTAGCCCATGATATCTCAGTATCCAACTGGGTGCCCCAGAAAGGGGAACAAGGACTATTTCTGACATGAACACAATGGCTGGCTCTTCAACACCGCCCCCCACTCCCCAAACAAGGAGCAGCTTTGCTAAACCACAGAAGATGACATTGCAGCCAGCCCTGAAGAGACCTGATGAGCTAGGGTCAGGTGGATGTGGAGAAGTTCCTACCCTATCAGTTGACTTGGAAAGGGTCAGGGAGGAGATGAGGGAGGAAGCCAGGGATGGGAGAGAGTAAGACAGGGAGCTATGGCTGGCATACAAAGTACATAACCTGTGATTAATAGAAAATAAAATAAATAAAAGGAAAACAAACAAACAAACACAAAAACTTCCACACATAATTCTCCCACTACTATTCATCACTATACTGTTCCTCTTCTTGTGCCTGCACTGCTCTTTTTTGTTTTTTGTTTTTTTCATTTTTTATTAGCTATGGTTTATTCACTTTGTTTTCCAGCTGTAACCCCTTCCCCACCACACTCCCAATCCCACCATTCCTCCATCTTCTTCTCCTATGCCCCTCCCTCAGTCCAATAATAGAGTACAACCTCCTCCCCTTCCATCTGACCATAATCTATCAAGTCTCATCAGGACTGGCTTCTTTGTCTTGCTCTGTGGACTGGTAAGGCTACTTCACCTTCAGATGGAGGTGATCAAAGAGCCAGCCCATGAATTTATGTCAGAGAAGGTTCCTTGTCCTATTATTGGAGAACCCTCTTGCACAATGCTATTTCAATTTTATTTATTTGAGCCCCCATTTTGATTATTTCTTGCAATCTCCTCTTCTTGGCTGTGGTTATTTGTTTGGGTTCTACAGTTTTCAGGTGTACTGTAAGTAGCTAATATGAAATCTCACCAGCATTTATATTGGCATTAAGTTTTATGAACTTTCTTCTCATCACTGTTTTCATTGTATTCCACAAATTAGGGTATAGTGTGTATTCCCTTTCTTTGAATTACAGAAACTCTTTACTTTCTCTACTTATTTATGTCTTCATTGTTTCTGGTGTTTATATCCAAATACAATCCCCAGTGCTTGTATAGGATAAAAGGAGATATTTCAACTTTCTTGTATCTGTTTAGACTTGTTCTGTGTTCAAATATGTGTGAAGTTTTGTAAATGTTCCATGACGTGCAGAGTAGAAAGCCTAATATTTCATATTTTGGTGAAAAGCTCTATGAATATCTATTAGTTCCATTTGACTTATTCTGTCTCTTAGCTCCGGTATTTCTTAGTTCAGTTTTTGTTAACCTTTTTTTTTTTAAACAAACCTACTTTATTTAGGGTTATTAAATGCTTCTACCTTGTTTCTAAGTCCTCACCACAGGATAGAAGGGAAAGAAATTTACTGGGAATGGGGGGCAGAGTTCTCTCTGCTACTTTCTGCTGAGTAGGCTCTTAAGATTCTTTGGGGGACAATAACATCACCAGTCCTGCAGAAATTCAGAAATCTAGGTAAACAGCTAATCAACAAACAGCAAAGAGAGCAGCAGGACGAACCAGAAGCAATTTTTTTTCATTCAATATGTTCCATATGGCTTTAGGTTTTATCTCAGCTTTCTGTATTACAATTCTTAGAACAGCTCTCTTCATCATATGCTAAAATTCTTTGACATTATAGTCACACACACACACACACAAACAAACAAACACACAAAAACATATTGCCAAATTATTGAGGTTTCAATTTTCTGTTTCTTCTGCTTCAACTGTGATCCAAGATACTTTTTCTTACAATTATATTTTTATTTTTAGTGTCGTTGTGATTTCTTTATGTTTGTGTTGTATATGTTTCATTGATATTTTAATTCCCAGAATTTTTTTCTCTCTCTACCTCACGTTATTCTGCCATTTCCGATTGTTTTATCCATCTTGCTTATTTTTCCTATACATCACTAGCCTTCCTCCTAGCTTTGAATGAAGGAAAACTTTTTGAAACCTTTGTGAAAAATTGTCATTTCATGAGTACATATTTGAAATCCTCAGCAAAAATTATATGTATTTGTCGTGCGCGTTACCGTCTCGCCAGCAAGAACGACGCGGCACACACAGGATCCTTCTGCAGTAAAGCTTTAATGCATCTTGAGAGGGAGAGCATAAGCTTACAACGAGTAGAGACGGAGACCCTGAGCGGCAGAAACCCAGCCCTTATATAGAAAACTATCCTCTGCTTAGGATGTGTCAGCCTCTGATTGGCTGTAACTCATCAGG
>CM053761.1:68160525-68173091 GCA_028658305.1 Pachyuromys duprasi | reverse complement strand
TTTATGTTATTAGTGGCTATTGTGAAGGGTGTTGTTTCCCTAATTTCCTTCTCGGCCCTTTAGTCTTTGGTGTACAGGAAGGCTTCTGATTTTTTTGAGTTGATTTTATATCCAGCTACTTTACTGAAGGTGTTTATGAGTTGAAGGAGTTTCACAAGTTCATGTAAGGTTTAAAGCAATAGTTTTAGATGCCCCTATACACACTGAGACCCACTGGAATCTTTACCTTTAGGAAAATAAATCTGTTCTGGCCTAAATCCTCTGTGTTGGAATATATGTATTTGTCCTCTGGAGTCTTACAGAGGATTTTATTATAGCTATACTTTCCATCACCTATCTCACTTCTTAATGTCTAATATTGGTTTGCTCAAAACAGGGAATATAAAAAATCATCATAGGGCCATGTGCAATGGTCAATTCATCTGAACAGCAGTACATCTTTATAAAGATCATAAAGGAGATCTCCTGAACCAGTATTTCTAAATACCCAGGGAACAAAGGCAGTGAAGGCCTCTTTCACACCATTGCATAGCTTTTGTGAAATACAGTAATAACAGCCCAGAAAAAGTGATTTCAATTAGAGGATGATATTCCAGAGACACAGTCTCTGCCTCAGATTTACCTCTAGTGTAGACCCTTATGAAAAATTAAAGAAAAAAAAAACTAAAATGCTTCCAGGAAGGGTAGATGTCTTTTGATTCCCTTTCTTTGAATGTCTGCTGACAGGAAAGAAGAAATAGCAGGAAATGAAAGGCAAAATGAAGGTTAGTGGATATGGTCTAAATACCTGATATATTGGAAACATAGCTTTTATGAAAATGTGCTCAATGAATTGACTTTAAGGGACAGCAAAATAACTCATATGGCAAAGACACTTTACACCAAGCCTGATGTCAAGCATGAGCTTGATCCCCAGAAACAAAATGGAAAAAGAAATAGTCAAATCTAACTTGTCCTCTGACATCCACAAACATGTCATGATATATGTGCGCCTATAAATATGCACACACAGACACACTAATGAACACTCACATGCAGACAAATGTAATTAACTAAGGTGAAATAAAAATGAAAATAATAAACAGAAGAAATGGATAATGGGAAGCAAAAAACAAAGGAAGTCAGGAAGAAAAGAAGGAAGGAAGAAACATACTATATAATCTAGAAAAACGAAGAAACATATTGTTTCCTAGATCCTACAAATTGAAATAAAGGTTTTCATCTTCATCACATCAGGCCAAGAGAATTATGTGGGATATGAGAACTCCAACACTTAGAACTCATATGTCTCTTATCTATAAGCAGCAGAGTTGTAGTAATGTATTACAGAGGATATAGAAATATAATATTGAGTACTTTTTGCATTTTTATGTAAAATATTTTCATACCAGAAGACATAAGAGATATTGAACCCACAATTTTATACTGGACTCTGCAAACATTTTCATCATTTTTCAGGCCCGCCTGTTATCACCCAGAAAGGGGAAGTGTGCAGGACCAGGGCTATGTGTGCTGCAGGCAGCTGGTGAGACTCTAAAGGAGGTTTGTGTTGAAGGCGGAAGCACTGTGGGAGGATATTCATAATGATGCACACAGTAATAAACTGCCAGGTCTTCAGCCTGCACACTGCTGATTGAGAGAGTGAAATCTGTCCCAGATCCACTCCCTGTGAAGCGATCAGGGATCCCACTGTACCTAATGGATGCATAGTAGATCAGCAGCTTAGGGGATTGCCCTGGTTTCTGCTGGTACCAGGCCAAGTAGTTTGCGCTGCCTGAAATAAGGTTCTGACTGGACCTGCAGCTGATGGTGACCTTCTCTCCTGCTGACACAGCCAGGGAGGATGGAGACTGAGTCATCACGATATCTGCACAGGAACCTACAATCAGGAATACACAATGAACATGCATATGAACAAAAACACAAAGTATAAAAACAGTTGAAATTTTTCAGTTATAACTTTTTAGTACCATCTTATCAGAGTGTTATTATGTAAGAAATATTGAGCTTTGCATACTCAAATTGCTTTTCTGCAAAGAAGTGACTCTGCAAAGTTAATAATAATATGATTTTCTCACCAGACACCGAAAGCAGCAGGGATATGAGTACCTGGCTCTGTGAATTCATCTTGCTCCCCCTGCAGTCTGATCAAGTTCAGTTCTCAGTGTACAGGCCTGGTTTATAAATTCTCAGCAGGCGGGTTGGGCTGTCGGGAGCCCATGCAAAGCAGTCAGCAAACACATAAGCAAATACATGTGCAGTGTCTGTGAGTATAGCTAGTGTCAATCAACAGTCAAAAATACTATTACAGGGAACATGAGCAATCACTGAAAACTGATTGCCTTATAGCTCTCAAACAGGGAAGAATTATATGTGTTCAAATAGCAGGCTTGGGTTAAAATCCAAGACCTTTCAATAAATAGACTTTTGTAGAATCATTAGTAGAGCTATCTCAGACTGACAGTCTTAGGGTAATGTTAAGAAATGTTCCAAAATATCACAAGAACAAAAGAAACAATAACAAAACATGTCATAAAAGATAAAAGAAAAGATGAAAGGAAAAAAGGAAATTGAGGGTAAATGTGTGCAGTATTACTCATCTCCAAAGCCACTCTTATACTGAAGAGAGACAGGGCCTCAGACATTTGGGTTCTAGTTTCTTAGATATACAAGGGTCTAAGATGAAAACAGCAGTCCAGAATTCACTCTGTGCAAATTCTTGTAAACATTAATTTAAGACTGAGATCAGAGGAAATTTAATCTCAAAACAAAGAATACCCAGCAAAAACTAACAAGTATCTTCCTGACAACTTCAAGTGCGTTTTAAACCTGGAGATACAAAAGAGAAAAAAAAAAGATTTATTTTCAGGAAGTCTTTCCGGTAGACCAACACTGCCATGAATTTTTATTCAAGAAATATACATGCTAACTTAATTTAGAAATTATCAGTATTGAAACTGGATCAAGATGGGCCTCTGACATAGTGTACAGGTAAGTCTCTCCAGATGTGGACACAGACACAATAATGTGATAACAACTATAAGGAGACCAATAAAACAGTACATCAGCAAAGGTTGCTATCCAAAGGGTGAAAAAAATAGTTTGACTATGAATGAAAAATCAATAGCAGTAAGAAATCACAGAATCTGCAATGACTTCATATTATTGAACGCTGAAATAATATATAAGAAATAAATCAAGAAACTAGAATTATGTGTAAAGTATAAGAAAAAATAAATCAATGAAATATCATGCGAAGGAGTGAAATTCACATCTGTACTCCCAGAACTGGAGAGACAAAAGCAGGAGAATCATGAGTTTGAGGTGAGCTGGGATACATACCAACTTCTGGGCCAAACTAATCTATACATGGAGACAAAATCTAAAAATATGTATCATTAATCACCTGGTTACAAGGCAGCTCATGGCATTATCTACGTAAAGTAAATTATTTATCTGATGCTAATGTTTCACCATAAAGTCAGAAATATTATTGAAAAATAAATATTCATTTATTCAATATTTATTTTCTTCTATTTCGAAATAAATGTGTAATTTTATATATCTACTTTTCAGATACAAAACGTTAAAAAGTTTCTAATAAGCACATGCAGATCCCCTCTGTAACCCGCAAACACAACATCATAAGAGAGAGGTAGACCTTATGAGGATACAGGAAATTCCTAATCTCAAGTTTAAGAATTTGACAGACCAGGAGCTCATCTCCTGTCAGTGTCTCACAAGATGTCATATGCCTTTGATCTTCACAAAACTTTACAAACTCCTTTTAAAGGCAGCAGTGACCTAGGCTGTGCTCTCATGCCATTCACAGCTGGATTGGACAAATGGAGACAGGGATCTAACAAATCCAAAGACTACATGGGCTTCTCACAGAATGTAATGGCAGAGCATGGGGTCTAAATAGATAAAAATTTCAAGTTATATTATGAATAATGAAAAGAGTGCATGGATCCTTACTTATCTATCAAGTTTCCATGGTATGTCCTGGTGCTTTAGATTCTAATGGCTCTGAATAGAAATGGACTATAACCCTGCTGGTAAATACATTCCTGATTAATATGCCTACACCCTTGTAATCAGGAAGTCTGAAGCTGAAGGCCTTCAGCTCCTGGGACACAGACCCTCTTCCATGGACACCACTGTGAATGGAGGAGCAGGGAATATCAGCCTCAGATGCAAAATATTGTGAGTCAGTATGAGACTGAACAGTGCTTTTCTGTTCTAGCACTTAGCATCTTTTATTTTCTGGATGAGTGGCTATCACTACCCAGTATGTGTGACAAGAAATTGTAGACACAGAAAGATTTTTGAAGGAAAATTAGTAGAAACTATTGACTTACTAAAAGATTGTGATTAACAATAATGGGGTTATTTAAGAGTTTCTCAACCTGTGGGTCCCAACCCCTTTGAGGTCCAAAGACACATTCACAGGGTCTCCTGAGACCATCTGAATTATCAGATATTTACATTGTGTTTCAAAACAATAGGAACATTACAGTCATGAAGTATTTAGAAAACAGTGTTATGGTTGGAAGTCACCACAACCTGAGGAACTATACTTAAAGGATTGCAGCATTAGAAAGTAGAGAAAGTTCTTCATATAAACCAGTAGTTCTCAGCTGTATTTACTTAAGAAAATAATGTCCTTCAGAATTTCAAAGTAATGTATGAAGTGTATAGAGTAAATCACATCAAACTGAAAGGTCAAATCTCCTCTAGAATGTCTTTAAACCTCAGTTTTACCTGCAGTGTGTTTGACTGTATGTTTATTAGGTAGAATCCCTTAATTTTTTAAGTTAATTCTTTTTATCTCACCTCCAAGAAACATTTTTAAGTTAAAAGCTTTGAGTGTAATATTTTAAACCTAAACCTAGTGTGCATTATATACCATTTCAAAAACCTTGGGAACAATATACCTTGTGATAATAAAATATAGATCCTCAATTCTTATTTACAGCCACTAGAAGAATAAAATAGGTATGAGATGGACAACTAATAAAACCCAGTATGATGACCCACTCCCACAACGATGGTGTCTCTTACATTTTCCAGTTTGCTGGAATAATTTTTAAAAATATATTCTTATGATTCTCCATAGTTCTTTGGTGTCTTTTGTTATATCCTCATATTTATTTCTAATTTTGTTAATTTGGACATTCTCTCTCTCTCTCTCTCTCTCTCTCTCTCTCTCTCTCTCTCTCTCTCTCTCTCTCTCTCTCTCTCTCTCTCTTTCTCTCTCTCTGTTAGTTTGGATATGGGTTTTTCTGCCTTGCTGATTTTCTCAAACAACCAACTCTTAATCATAATGAGTTTTTGAATTAATTCTATTTCTATTTTATTTTTTCCTGTTGCTCTTGGATTTTATTTCTGGATGATTCCCCTAATCATTTACATAAACAATACATGGATGATTGTAAAAGTTCAGGGCCAGATGTAAATGTTGTGTTTATTTGCTGAGAAGTTGGGTTGAAATGAGAGCCTTACTTAATCTGTGCAAACACATGGCTTGCGCTGAGTCCAGAGCATTTCTTTCTCTCTTGTAATTGCCCCTAGACTAGGACTGGATGTTTCTAGTTTTTGTACAAACTGATCTTCTGCAAGCCCAAATCTTGAAGGCTTCAGCTTCCAACCTTAATCTACTAACCTAGGCCTGCATAAAATATTTCAGCCTCCAAGACCTATTGCTGAATAGGCTCATCATTTTCAGGCTCTTTCTGAACTCTTGCTGGCTTGTTCAACTCAGCTGTTTTATCTCAAACTCCTATCCAAGGTGACTGATTCAATCTGGTTCCTCTTAAGGCTTCTGACTGAATTGCTTTCTTGGCCTCTAACTCTAGCAATATGTTCTAATCTTCTGTCTCATTATCATTCTGTTAGTTTTTCTTTTTTTGTTCTATTTCTGGAAAACTCTCCTTAAATTTCTACACACACTCCCCCTTCTTTTATATGATTCCCTGCACTCTGCCTATGGTTTGGGTGTGATTCTTAATATCTGAGCTAATACATTGCCAGGTAGAGTCTATCAGAGGCTCTCTGTGGTAGGCTCCTATCCTGTTGCTTGTTTTCTCCTACATTCACTGTCCATCCCATTTGTCTATCTAAGTGAAGATTGATCATCTTACTCTGGGTCCTCTTTCTTGATTATCTTCTTTACGTGTATAGATTTCACTATGTTTACCCTATCTTTTCAGTCTATGTAAGTGAGTGTATACCATGTGTTTCTTTTGCTTTTGGGATACCTCACTCAGGATGATCATTTCCATGTCCCACCATTTGCCTGCTAATTTCATGATTTCCTCGTGCTTATTTTCTGATTAGTATTCCATTGTGTATAAGTACCATAATTTCTGTATCCATTCCTCAATTGAGGGACATCTGGGTATGAGCTCCACAAAGACCAAATAGATCAGGGCATATGATGAAGACAGCAGTTCTAAGAATTGTAATACTGAGAAGTGAGATAAAACCTTGGATGTCCCACCAAGGAAGATTGTATGGATATAACATAGAACCTCTGCTAAGATGTAGCCCATGATATCTCAGTATCCAACTGGGTACCCTAGTAAGGGGAACAGGGACTATTTCTGACATGAACACAATGGCTGGCTCTTCGACCCCACCCCACCCCCCGAGGGAGGAGCAGCCTTGCTAGACAACAAAAGAGGATATTGCAGCCAGCCCTGAAGAGACCTGATGAGCTATGGTCAGATGGAAAGAGAGAAGTTCCTCCCCTATCAGTGGACTTGGAAAGGGGCAGGGAGGGGATGAGGGAGGGAGCCGGCGATGGGAGGGAATAAGACAGGGAGCTATGGCTGGCATACAAAGTATATAACCTGTGATTAATATAAAAATAAAATGAAATAAATAAAAAGAAAAAAAAACAAAAAATTTCCACATATAATTCTCCCACAGCTATTCATCACTACACTGCTCCTCTTTTTCTTCTTGCACTGTTCTTTTTTGTTTGTTTGTTTTTTATTTCTTATTAGTTATAGTTTATTCACTTTGTATTCCAGCTGTAGTCCCCTTCCCCACCACCTTCCCCATCCCGCCATTCCTCCCTCTTCTTCTCCTATGCTCTCCCCCAGTCCAATGATAGAGGTGGTCCTCCTCCCATTCCATCTGACCATAATGTATCAGGTCTCATCAGGACTGGCTTCTTTGTCTTCCTTTGTGGACTGGTAAGGCTGCTTCACCTTCAAGTGTAGTTGATCAAAGAGCCAGCACATGAGTTAATGTAAGAGAAAGTTCCTGGTCCTATTATTGGAGAACCCTCTTGCACACTGCTATTTCTATTTCATTGATTTGAGCCCTCATCTTGATTATTTCTTGCAATCTTGGCTTCTTGGCTGTGGTTATTTGATAGGGTTCTACAGTTTGCAGGTGTACTGTAAGTTGCTAATATGAAATCTCACCAGCATTCATATTGGCATTAAGTTTTATGAACTTTCTTCTTATCACTGCTTTCATTGTATTCCACAAATTAGGGTATGGTGTGTATTCCCATTCTTTGAATTACAGAAAGTCTTTATTTTCTCTACTTATTTATGTCTTCCTTGTTTCTAGTGTTTATCTCCAAATGCAATCCCCAGTACTTGTATAGGATAAAAAGAGATATTTCAATTTTCTTGTATCTGTTTAGACTTGTTCTGTGTTCAAGTATGTGTGCAGTATTGAAAAATGCTCTGACGATCCAAGATGGCTGACACGAGAGGAAACTGCGTCTGAGGAGTAGGACATCAGAAACAATGCAGTGACCAGGAGACTGAACTCTGGGACCTAAAACGCCAGCATTTGTGATTGCCAGGTGAGAGGAACTCCTTCGGTGAGAAAATCCAGTGGGAAAATCCTAGGGACACCCAGTTATTCCCCGGAAAAATCTCTGGGTGACCAGCGGCACACAACTCTGATCTGAGCAAGCATTGCACTAGGAGCCAGCAGCCGCCATACTAGACTGGGTCACACAGTCTCCCGGGAAGACTGAGGAGGAACCTGGTACCTTTTTGACTGACCTGTACACTGCAGGCACACACTGATCTGCTTTGCCAGCAATAACCTCAGTCCATGTATGAGTCCTAGGGCTGGTCTGGGAAGGACCTGGATTCTGCTTCAACCGTCCAGAGTATGGCAGCTGCACAGCTATTGACTCCACTGGAAACACCTCAGACTGAGAGAGACAGGGGACAGTTCTGACCAGACTGTACACTGCACACTGCGGGCACATACTGCTTAGATCCGCCAGCAACACCTCGGACCATGTGTGTCCAAGGGACAGACAGAGAAGGCCTTGGGCACCATTTCAGACAGGCCTGCATACAGCAGGTGCACACAGCGCAGCAACGCCTGCAACCAACCCAAACCCACTGTGTGTGCGCCAAATATCATCTCAGACCATGGTGCACAGCCCCTGGCTCAGAAGGGGGTGCCAAATCTCCAGTCCAGAGGAGAGCCCTTAGCAGCAAGCTCAGGGCAGAGAGCAGAGCCCCCAGCTGACATCTCAAACCAGGACACTCCCACCAAGGGACAGATCATCCAGTCAAAAGCAAAACAGAGAAACAAGGGCACTCACAGACACCCTAAATCAAATGGACCTAATAGATGTCTACAGGACCTTTCATCCTAGATCAAAAGAGTGCTTCTTTTCAGCACCTCCTGGAACCTTCTACAAAATAGAGCATATAGTTGGTCACAAAGAAAGCCTCAGCAGATACAGGAAGATTGAAATAATCCCTTGTATCCTATCTGACAACTATGGTCTTAAGCTAGACCTCAACAACAACAGAAATAGCAAAAGGCCTGTACATACATGGAAACTGAACAACTTGCTACTCAGGAAAGCTTGGTTAGGGAAGAAATTAAGAAGGAAATTAAAGACTTCCTAGAATGAAATGAAAATGAAAGCACAACATACTGAAACTTATGGGACACAATGAAGGCAGTGCTAAGAGGAAAGTTCATAGCACTATGTGCCTTCAGGAAGAAATTTGAAACATCTCATACGAGCAACTTAATGGCCCAACTGAAAGCTCTAGAAAAAAAAAAAGTTGCAGATACACCCAAGAGGAGCAGACAGCTGGAAATAATCAAATTCAGGGTTGAAATCAATTAATTAGAAATGAATAAAACTATTCAAAGAATCAATGAAATCAAGAGCTGGTTCTTTGAGAAAATCAACAAGATAGACAGGCCCCTAGCCAAACTAACAAAAAGGCAGAGAGATAGGGTCCAAATCAGCAATATCAGAAACGAAAAGGGGGACATAACTACAGACACTGAGGAAATCCAAACAATCCTTAGGTCTTACTACCAAAGCCTATATGCCACAAAATTTGAAAATCTAAATGAAATGGACAGTTTTCTTGAGAGATTCCACCTACCTAAATTAAGCCAAGATGAGATAGGAAGATTGAATAGACCTATAGTCCCTAAGGAAATAGAAGAATTCATCAACAGCCTCCCTACGAAAAAACGCCCTGGGCCAGATGGTTTTAGAGCAGAATTCTACCAGACCTTCAAAGAAGCCCTAACACCAATTCTCTATAAAGTGTTCCACAAAATAGAAATAGAAGGAAAATTATCGAACTCTTTCTATGAAGCCACAAACACCTTGATACCTAAACCACACAAAGATCCAACAAAATAAGAGAACTTCAGATCGATCTCTCTTATGAACATTGATGCAAAAATACTCAATAAAATACTTGCAAACAGAAACCAAGAGCACATAAAAGATATCATCCACCATGACCAAGTAGGCTTCATCCCAGGCATGCAAGGGTGGTTCAATATACGCAAATCCATCAATGTGATCCACCATATAAACAAACTGAAGGAGAAAAATGACATGATCATCTCCCGAGATGCTGTAAAAGCATTTGACAAAATCCAACACCCAGTCATGTTTAAAGTCTTGGAGAGACTAGGGATACCACGCACATATCTAAACATAGTAAATACAATATACAGCAAGCCAATAGCTAACATCAAACTCAATGGAGAGAAACTGAAATTAATCCCACTGAAACCAGTGACTAGGCAAGGCTGCCCATTGTCTCCATATCTCTTCGACATAGTACTTGAAGTCCTAGCTAGAGCAATAAGACAACTAAAGGAGATCAAGTGGATAAAAATTGGAAAGGAAGAATTCAAAGTATCACTATTTGCAGACGATATGATAATATATATGAATGACCCCAAAACTTCAACCAGAGAACTCCTTCAACTGATAAACACCTTCAGTAAAGTGGCTGGATACAAAATCAACTCATAAAAATCAGAAGCCCTCCTGTACACCAAAGACTAAAGGGCCGAAAAAGAAATTAGGGAAACAACACACTTCACAATAGCCACTAATAACATAAAGTACCTTGGGGTGACTCTAACCAAGCAAGTGAAAGACCTGTATGAACAAAATTTCAAATTTCTGAAGAAAGAATTTGAAGAAGATATTAGAAGTTGGAAAGACCTCCCATGCTCATGGATTGGTAGGATTAACATAGTGAAAATGACCATATTGCCAAAAGCAATCTACAGATTCAATGCAATCCCCATCAAAATACCTTCACAATTCTTCACAGACCTTGAAAGAAAAATACTCAATTTCATATGGAGAAACAAAAAACTCAGAATCTCCAAAAAAATCCTGTATAACAACAGATCATCTGGAGGTATCTCCTTCCCTGACCTCAAGCTGTACTACAGAGCAATAGTAAAAAAAAAAAAAACTGCATGGTATTGGCATAGAAACAGAATAGTGGATCAATGGAACTGAATAGAAGACCGAGAAATGAACCCACACACCTATGGAAACTTGATTTTTTACAAAGAAGCCAAATCCATTCAATGGAAACAAAACAGTATCTTCATCAAATGGTGCTGGATCAACTGGATATCTGTATGCAGAAAAATGAAAATAGATCAGTATTAATCACCTTGCACAAAGCTAAAGTCCAAGTGAAACAAAGACCTCAACAAAAAACCAGAAACACTAAACAGGTTAGAAGAAAAAGTGGGGAGGACCCTAGAACTTATTGGCACAGGAGAAAACTTCCCAAATAGAACACCAACAGCACAGGCTCTAAGGTCAACAATCAATAAGTGGGACCTCATGAAGCTGAAAAGCTTCTGTAAAGCTAAGGACAGTGTCATCTGAACGAAACAACAGCCAACAGATTGGGAAAGGATCATTACCAATCCTACTTCTGACAGAGGGCTAATATCCAGTATATATAAAGAATTCAAGAAGTTAAAAAGCAAGAAACCAAATAATCCAATTAAAAAATGGGGTATGGAGCTAAAAAGAGAACTGACTGTAGAGGATTATAGAATGGCAGAAAAGTACTTAAAGAAATGTTCAATGTCCTTAGCCATCAGAGAGATGCAAATCAAAACGACCCTGATATTTCACCTTACACCCACCAAAATGGCTAAGATTAAACATTCAAGTGACAACACATGCTGGAGAGGTTGTGGAGAAAGAGGAACCCTCCTCCATTGTTGGTGAGAATGCAAATTTGTACAACCACTCTGGAATTCAATTTGGTGATTTCTTAGACAATTAGGAATAGTGATTCCTTCAAGACCCAGCTATACCACTCTTTGGCATATATCCAATAGATGCTCAAGTACACAACAAGGACATTTGCTCAACTATGTTTGTGGCTGCTTCATTTGTTATAGCCAGAACCTGGGAACAACCCAGATGTCCCTCAATTGGGGAATGGATACAGAAATTGTGGTACTTTTACACAATGGAATACTACTCAGCAATTAAAAAGTACAAAATCATGAAATTCGCAGGCAAATGGTGGGACCTGGAAGCGATCATCCTAAGTGAGTTATCCCCAAAGCAGAAAGAAACACTTGGTACATACTCACTTATATAGACCTATAGGATAGGAAGGTCAAGCTGAAATCTACACACCTAGGGAGGATATACAGGAAGAAGGACTGAGGTTGGTATGATCAATGCTTGTTTGAATGAACAAATGGGATGGACATTGAGTGGAGGAGAAAACAAGCAACAGGACAGGAGCATGCCAAAGAGGTCCTCTGGGGAGGTCAATGTAGCGATGTATCAGAGCAGATATTAAGACTCTTGATCAAGCTTCTGGCAGAGTGCGAGAAGTAATCATAGATCTGGGGGAGGTTGGTGAGACTTGGGGAAAACAAGAGCTCCACAAAGACCAAACTGAGCAGGGCACAGGGGTCTTGTATGAGACGGTTTCTACAATCAAAGACCATGCGTGGATGTGGCCTGGAACCCCCGCACAGATGGGGCCCATAATAGCTCGGTGTAGGACTGAAGACCCTAGTGAGGGAAACAGGGACTATTTCAGTCAAGATCTTGATGGCTGACTCTTTGACCCTCCCCCATACAAACTGGGGGGTGACAGACTGGCTAGATCCCAGGGGAGGATATTGCAGCCAGCCCTGAGGAGACAGGATAAGCTGGGGTTGGATAGAAGGGGAGGAGGTCCTCCCTTCTTGGTGGAATTGGAGGGGGCAGGGAGGAGGGAGATGAGGGAGGGAGTGGGAGGGTAGGA
>CM053761.1:68133906-68160425 GCA_028658305.1 Pachyuromys duprasi | reverse complement strand
GGCTACACCTGGGATGCAAAGTACCTAACCTGTGATTGATATGAAAATAAATAAATTAAAAAAAAAAAGAAATGGGGGAGGTTGGTGAGACTTGGGGAGAACAAGAGCTCAACAAAGACCAAACTGATGAGGGCACAGGGGTCTTGTTTAAGACATTTTCTACAACCAAGTACCATGTGAGGATGTGGGCTGGAACCCCAGCTCAGATGGGGCCCTTGATAGCTTGGTGTCAGACTGAAGACCCTAGTGAGGGAAACAGGGACTGTTTCAGTCATGAACTTGATGGCTGACTCTTTGACCCTCCCCCATACATGCTGGGTAGTGACAGACTGGCTAGACCCCAGGGGAGGACATTGCAGCCAGCCCTGAGGAGACAGGATGAGCTGGGGTTGGATGGAAGGGGAGGAGGTCCTCCCCAGTTGGTGGACTTGGAGGGGGCTGGGAGGAGGGAGATGAGGGAGGGAGGGGAGGGTGGGAGGGAATGAAAGAGGGGGCTATGTCTGGGATGCAAAGTACCTAACCTGTGATTGATATAAAAATAAATAAATTTATTAAAAAAGATAAAAAAGAAAAATGCTCCATGTGGTACAGAGTAGAAAGCCTAATATTTCAAATTTTGGTGACATGCTCTATGAATGTCTATTAGTTCCATTCGACTTATGATGTGTGTTAGCTCCAGTATTTCTGTTTAGTTTTTTAACCTTGATTTTTAAGAAACCTATTTTATTTATGGTTATTAAATGTTTCTACTTCATTTCTAAGTCTGCTCCACAGGATAGAAGGAAAATAAATTTTGTGGGAACAAAGGACAGAGTTCTCTCTGCTACTTTCTGGTGAGTAGGGTCTTAGAATTCTTTGGGGGACAATAACATCACCAGTCCTCCAGAATTTCAGAAATCTAGTTAACCAGCAAACAGCAAATGGAGCAGCAGGTCGAACCAGAAGCAATGTTTTCATTCATTCAATATGTTCCATATGGCTTTAGGTTTTATCTCACTTCTCAGTATTACAATTCTTAGAACTGCTTTCTTCATCATATGCTAAAATTCTTTTACAGTATACTCGAACACATGAATACACACACACACACATATTGCCAAATTATTAAGGTTTCAATGCTCTGTTTCTTCTGCTAAAACCTTGATCCAAGATACTTTTTCTTTGTTTTCTTTAATGTTTGTGTTGTATGTGTGACACTGACATTTTAATTCCCATAATTTCAATAGCTTTCTTTTCTCTCTACCTCACTTTTTTTGCCATGTTTCTATTTTCTTATCCATCTTGCTTATTTTTGCCTATATTTCACTAGCCTTCCTCTCAGCTTTGACTGAATGAAAGTTTTCATTTCAGTCTTTTGAAACCTTTGTGATAAGTTGTCATTTTATGAGTACATGTTTGAAATCTTCTCCAAAAATTCTTTCTCAGTATCTTTGAGTTGAATTATTGGGCATATTAGGATATTTGGAGGCATTTTTTTCTGACGTGACTCTTTATGAGCTTGTGTTTCTGTATTACAACTTATATCTGTTGGCTTAATTATTTTTTAACAGTAGGCAGTGCCAATTTGACTGACAAAGGCCCCCTGCCCTGTCTACTCAGTTTACTTACTTCCACATGCTAGAGCCTATCTAAAAGATGCTCAAGTACTCAACAAGGACATTTGCTCAACCATGTTTGTAGCAACTTTATTTGTAATAGCCAGAACCTGGAAGCAACCCAGATGTCCCTCAGTCGAGGAATGGATACAGACATTGTGGATCTTTTACACAATGGAATACTACTCAGCAATTAAAAATGAGGAAATCATGAAATTCGCAGGCAAGTGGTGGGACCTGGAAACGATCATCCTCTGTGACGTATTCCAAAAGCAGAAAGAAACACTTGGTATATACTCACTTATATAGACCTATAGGATAGGATGGACATACTGAAATATATATATATATATATATATATATATATATATACACCTAGAGAAAATCAGCAAGAAGGAGGACCCAGGGTGGGACGATCAATACTCACTTAGATGGACAAACGAGATGGACATTGAATGTAGGAGAAAACAAGCAACAGGACAGGAGCCTACCACAAAGGGCCTCTGAAAGACTCTAACTAACAATGAATCAAAGCTGATATTAAGACACACAACCAAGCCATTGCCAGAGTGTAGGGAATCATATGAAAAAAGAGGGAGTTAGTAAGATTTGGCTAGGACAAGAGCTCCACAAAGACCAAATAGATCAGGGCACAGGGGTTTTCTATGAGACTGTTTCTCCAACCAAGGACAATGTATGGATATAAACTATAACCCCTGCTCAGATATGGCCCATGGTAGCTCAGTACCCAACTAGGTACCCTAGTAACGGGAACAGGAACTATTTGGGTCATGAACTCAGTGGCTGGCTTGTTGACTCCCCCCCACCCCCCAGGGAGGCCTTGCCCTATCAATGGACTTGGAGAAGGTCAGGAAGAAGATGAGGGAGGGATGGGGAGAGTGGGAGGGAATGAGGGAGGGGGTTAAGGCTGGGATACAAATTATATAACCTGTGATTAATACAAAAATAAATAAATTACTTAAAAAGAAGAAAAAGCCCAATAGTCCTTAATTTGTAATCTATTTTCCCCAGCTGGCTTTGGTGCATTTGTTGTATTTTGTTATTAATACTTACTATTGATATATCTTTTAGTAAAGCTATTTTTAATTCTAAACAGCTGTATAACCAAATCACCACACAGAGACTAGTACTTATTTAGTTAACCTAGAACACAATGCTGTGGAATAGTTGCTCCATCCTAAACCTCCAAGCCCGCATATTTTCCTACCATTCAGTGATATCTTAGGTCCGATTCATTTATTCATGTCATTCCAAGACCTCTTCTCCAGCTTCTCCTCTCTCAGCTCCCATTCCTCTCTTGCTCCTACTCCTTCCTCCCTTCTGCTTCCTTCCTCTCCTCCCACTCTGAACCAGGATGTCCCACCCTATCCTCTCCATTGCTTAACATTTAACAATTTAGAGAACAAATGGTGGCATGTTTACATAAACTTGAGTCAGGTGATGCTTAGAACAGGTATGGCAATGCAATGTCCAGATTGAAACCAGATAGTGGGGGAGAGAAATGAGCATTTGAATGAACAAGGGTGAGGTGTATACATGCCAAAAGAACATTATACCAACATGCATTAGATTATGTTTGCACTGATTAGAAATGGACTAACCCTGCTGGCTGAGTACAATACTGATTAATATGTTTTCTCCCTTGTAATTAGGAAGTTTAAAACTGATGACCTTCAGTTCCTGGTACACAGCATGTTCTCTTCCATGGACACCACCGTGGATGGAGAACCAGGGAATATCAGTATCATATGCAAATTATACTGAGACAGTGCAAGGGTGAATTCAGTTTTTCTGTTTCACCACATAAAATCATTTATTCTCTGCATGAGTGTCTATGTCAACCCAATATATATGACAAGAAATAGTACACATGGAAAGATTTCCAATAACTCAGATAAAATATTGACATACAATACTTTGTGTAATCAGTAGCATGGGATAGAAGATATAGAAGTTTATTGCTGTATTCAAGATACAGGATGTCCTTATACAAAGTGACAGATATGAATAAAAATTGTCCTGCTCTAGGAGCCTACACCCCACAGGTACAGCTTTCCTCAGGAGAGCCTGCACAGATTCTCTGAGTCAGCAGGAGAGGATGAGGTTACAGAATTCAAAGCAGCCTGTCAGAGCTAAGTGTTCTTTCACACCTATCCCTACATGTACTGAAGAAAAGCCCATTAATGACCCTTCAGCTTCAATAGCTGTGGACAGTATATTGCTAGACAAATAGAAATGATGTGATGATTTTCTTTTTAACATTTTTATGTCTGTGATTATTTTGACTGGGTGCATGTCTGTGCACGATGGATGTACCTGTTGCCTGCAGAAGCCCATATGAGGGCGTCAGTTCCCCTTGAGCTAGAGTTATGGATCCTTGTCACCTACCATGTCTGCTGGGAATTAAACCTAGATCCTTTGAAGAATAACTAGGGCTCATAAACAATTAGACAAATTTCTATCCAACAACGGACTTTTGAGTAAATAGACATGATGGAGAATAATGGAGATCCATGAAAAAATAGAGACCTATGTGATAATGAAGCCACTTAATCAGGAAGTGGATAGAGGAGGGTGTGTAAGTGACTCCTACAGGCTCCTTGTGCCTTGTAAGGCCTATGCTTCTTTGAAACAAGGTAGAAAGGAAATTACTTACCCATGAAAATACCTTGATGTGATACAAGTAGTAAGAGAAAATCATAGGAACAACTCAGTGTTTATATTAAATCCTACCCTTCTCTATTCTTAGCTCAGGGTTAAGTGGGATGTCATAATGATGCAGAATCCAAGATTCCTCCCTATCTTGCCTGGAGAGCTTTCAAGCTTCCATTTCCTGAAGAACCACATCAGTGAAGACACCACTTTCAGGTTTATAGAGATGGGCCCTTGTTGGGGGCTGGATCACAGCCGCTTTTGGCGGCTGCTTTGATATTCAAGTCTCAGCACAGAAGACAGGCTTCTCTACCAGGCCTTCCCCTGGAGTCAGGGAGGAATTTGCAAGTCCATCCACCTTTTGTTTTGTGACAGCAGGTGGGAGAGCTTGTTAAAATCACAACTCCTGCCTCACCTCCTTGTGAAGTTAACCCATTGTGTTATTTGTGTTGTACAAATAAACCAAGGCTATCTGGCCGCTCCACTTTTTTGAGTGCAGGGCGCATGGCGCTAATTGCAGACTGCCAAAAGCTTCTCGGAACATAATATGTGTTGTGTATTTTATTAATTTCAATCCTCACTCCCGACTCAGGAACCCGTTCTGCTCTACTGGTGGGCTCCGGCAGGTCCTGATCTCTCTGTAGTGATAAACTACACTGAAAAAAAGCAAGTCATTGAAACTTTGTTCCATAGTTGAGATCATGGTTCGTGAACAGAGTTCAAGCATACATCCTATTATATTGTGGTAGACAAATAGCAAGGAGTATGAAGCAGATTCTCACATTACATTCACAACTGAGAAATAGAGTGTGCAGAATGCTAGAGCTCAGGCCTCTTTCTTTGTTTTATGGAGGTCAATATCCACGTTCTTGCTAGAGTGATAAGTGTTTCCTAGGTGAATTAAACTAATCAAAATGATCTCTCTAAGACATTCCCAAAGGCCAATCTTCACATAGATATCTCACAAGTATGCCCAGAACTTATTTTCTAGATGATTCTAGATTTTGCCAAATATACCATCCACTGGAGTCCTAATGACAATGAAATTTAAATGAGGGAGTTGTATGTTATGAATCTGTTTCATTACGCTTTTTTTTTTTTTACATTGAGGAATAAAAGAAACCCATCGCTGTAAAATTGACAGTTTATGAGTTGACATTGTCAGTGATGTTTCAAAAAAGTGTGCATGCAAATATAATTAGCATATAGCCTACCACACATAATTTACCATTTTGTGGTACATGAGTTAAAATCATAAAGTAAAATTTAAATATATATCATTGATAACTATAATCACTTTGCTAATAGACAAGCAATATTTAATCCTGCTTGTTACATTTCATTCATTGGTTTAGGCTCCTTTTCTTTTCAGTAATGATCCTCACCAAATATACTTTAGATCCTATTACATATTCTTACCATATCCAGCAGAGAATAAATGGCCATCTAAAAATAGGTACTGCTCTATTGAAATATCTTACAATATACTGAGCAAATGGTCCCTCATGATATCCTTTGCCTTAATGAGGAAAAGAAGGCTGATAAAAAGACAAAAATGGGCATGAGGGGGAGGTAACCAAGATGGTGGCTCTGGGAGGATACTGGTTCTGAGGAGCAGGGCAGCAGTGTTGGTACAGCGACCAAGAGACTGAGCTCTGGTCCCTAAAACACCAGCAATCCTGTCTCCCAGGTGAGAGGAACTCCACAATGTTGGAATCAATTGGGTCCATTCTCAGGTCACCCAGCTAAAGCCCAGAAGAGATCCCTGGTCCTGCAGGCACTTGGTCATCAAACCAGAGCCACAGGCTTGCGAGTCCTGATCACCTTCCCAGACTGAAGTGTGGGCAACAAAACATCAGAAACTGGGAGTCCCAGTCTCGAGAAAACTCCACAGGGAAAGAAGCGAGCACAAATGACCTCAGATCACCCAGCCTATCCTTGGAAAGGGTTCCAGGGACCAGTGGATAAACAGCTGCCAGCCTAGGGCAGGGCTCCAGCCACCAGCCCAGATAACTGCTGAACGTCTGACTCTCCCTCACAGACAAAACTGTGTGCCCCAGGGCAGCAGAGACTGGTTTCCCTATCTGGAGAAAACCCCACAGCAAGGGAAACAGCAAGGCCCAGCTTACAGCAGTCAGCTGACCCTACCACCACCACCACACATGGAAAAATTTTCAGGAAAAGTTCCATGGTTCCTGCCCAGTCACCAGCTTGGAGCCACCACCTGCCAATGCTTACGTGCTCTACACTCCACCTCAAATAAAATAGATTTGGTTTCCCTGTTGGGAGAAACCCCACAGGCGGGAAGCATCTGACCCTATCTCAGGACATCTAGCTCAGGAAAAGTTTCTCAGTATCCTCAGGCTCCAGGCTCTAGCCTCCTCCTGCAGGCATGAGAGCTGTGCTCACCTGCCACTAATTACTTCTTGGTTATTGGGACACAGAACTTCAACCTCAGACCTACAGAACCCTGGGACCTTGAGATCAGCCCCCAGATACTGTTCCAAGGGGCAAACAGTTATCCTTAACTAAACTGACCAAAACGCAGGGCGCCCAGGTTACAGCAGCAGCTCACTAAAATTAAAGCAAGAAACCAAGAAGCAAGGCAGTTGTCTCCAGGACTTCTCTGAGTGAAAGGAGAGCCCCCTTGACTATCAAAGAGCACAGTTAGCACAAAGGTCTATATGCCTGAGGTGAGCTGTGGCAACTCCTGAAAAACACTGCCTATTCAGTGACCACACCCAAAAAGTTGAGGAGGTCTCCTCCAGGAAAAATCATCTGCCTTTCAAGGGGATTTTTCCCCACCCCAGGATTCCAGGAAGCACCAGAAAGCAACAGCCAGTACCTAAGATAACCCAATGGGTAGAGGCCAGTGTAAAAGCTAAACAATAAAAGACGGAGAAGTATGGCATCTCCAGAACCCAGTTATCCAGGGTCAAGCATCCTTGGAAACCCCAGCATAACTGAAATTCAAGAAGATGACCTTACATCTATGGTTATATAGAGGATAATAGAGGAAACAAATAAAATATATAAAGAACTAGAGGAACATAAAGTCAAACAGATCATGGCCATCTGGGAAGAAATACAGGGTGATGGACCCAAACAGTTTGTGGCCTTTAGAGAGGAAATACATAAATCACTGAAAGAAATAAAAGAAACAGAGGATGTTCAAAAAAGCAGCTGAAGAAATCAAAGGAAAAACAGGAAAAAACAGTCAGACTATTGAAGGACATCAACAAATGGCTCAAGATCTGAAGATATAATTGGAAAAATTAAAGAAAACACAAATGGAGAAAATTGTGGAGAGAAAGAACTTACGGAAGAAAACAGGAACTACAGAGGTATACATAACCAATAGACTACAAGAGATGGAAGCAAGAATCACAGCTGTAGAAGATACAATGGAAGAAATCAATGTATCTGTCAAAGAAAACGTTATATCTAAAACATTCCTGACACAGACCTTCCAAGAAATCCAAGACAACATGAAAAGACAAAACCTAAGAATAATATGAATAGAGGAAAAAGAAGATTCCCTCCTCCACGGCCCAAAATAATTTCAACAAAATTTCCCGAACTTAAAGGAGAGGCCTAAAAGAAAAAAAGAGCTTACGGAACAACAAATAAATTAGACCAGAAAAGAAAATCCTACTGCCACACAAAACAATAAGTATACAGAACAAACAAAAGAATACTAAAAGCTGCAAGGGAAAAAGGCCAATTAACATATACTGGCAAACCCATCAGAATCACACCTGACTTCTCAACAGAGACTATGAAAGCCAGAAGGGCTTGGATGGATAATAACAAAAAATAAATAAAATTAAATTAAAAAATAAAATAAAATAAAAAAGAGTTCCAACAATAGGTGATCTCTCCTGTTCATAGTTTATGGCGTATGCACTCCAAATCACCCGCTTTATCAGTTGGTCATGACCCATTAGTGGATTCCATGCATCAACTGCAACCTAAAATAAAAGAGTGTCTTGGTAAAAAAAAAAAAAGAAAGAAAGAAAGAAAACACAGATGTCAGTCCAGGCTACTATACCCAGCAGAACTCTCTGTCCTCATAGACAGAGAAAACAAGATATTCAATGATAAAAACAAATTTCAACAATACCCTACACACAAATCCAGCATTACAGAAGATACTACAAGGAAAAATACAACCCAAGAACTCAAACCACTCTGAAGAAAACACAGGACATAATTAATAATTACTGCACCAAAACAAAAAGTACCCAAGCACACAAACACACTACACAGCCTACATCAAACGCAAAGGATCTAAGAGTCACTGGTAATTAATCTCTCTCAACAGCAACGGACTCAATTCACAAATAAAAAGATACAGACCAACAGAGTGGATGCATAAACAAGATGCAGCAATCTGTTGCATACAAGAAACACAGTTTTGATTTGCATTTCCCTGATGTTGAGCATTTCATTAAGTGCTTCTCTGCCATTTGATATTCCTCTCTTGAGAATTATCTTTTTAGCTCTGTACCCCGTTTTTAATTAGATTATTTGATTTGTTGCTGTTTAATTTTTTGAATTCCTTATATATACTGGATATTAGTCCTCTGTCAGATATAGGGTTGGTGAAGATCCTTTCCCAGTCTGTAGAATCTGGTTTTGTTCTGACAACAGGGTCCTTTGCTTTACAGAATCTTTTCAGTTTCATGAGGTCCCAATTATTGATTGGTGCTCTTAGAGCCAATGCTGTCGGTGTTCTGTTCAGGAAGTTGTCTCCTATGTCAATGAGTTCAAGGCTTTTCTTCACTTTTTCTTCAAAGCAGTTTAGTGTGTCTGGTTTTATATGGAGGTCTTTGATCCATTTGGACTTTAGTTTTGTTCAGGGTGATAAGTATGGATCTATTTGCGTTTTTCTACATGTAGACATCCAGTAAGACCAGCACCATTTGTTGAAGATGCTGTCCTTTTTCCATTGAATAGTTTTGGCATCTTTGCCAGATATCAGGTGTCCATAAGTGTGTGGATTAATTTCAGGTCTTCTATTTGATTCCATTAATTCACCAGTCTGTTTTGCCAGTACCATGAATTTTTTTAGTATTGTTGGTCTATAGTACAGCTTGAAATCAGGGATGGACATACCTCCAGAAGATTTTTTACTGTAGAGGATTGTTTTAGCAATTCTGGGTTACTTGTTATTCTATATGAAGTTGAGAATTTTTCTTTCAAGGTCTGTAAAGAATTGTGTCCATAATTTCATGGGAGTTGCATTGAATCTATAGATTGCTTTTGGTAAGATGGCCATTTTTACTATATTAACCCTGCCAAGCCATGAGCATGGGAGATCTTTCCATCTTCTGATATCATTTTCTAATTTTTTCTTTAGAGACTAAATTTTTTTTCATACAAGTCTTTGGCTTGTTTGGTTAGGTTCACACCAAGGTACTTTATGACTTTTGTGGCTATTGTGAAGCCAATTCTCTCTCAGTCCTTTTGTCTTATGTATACAGGAAGGTTATTGATTTTTTTTGAGTTAATTTTGTATCCAGACACTTTGCTGAAGGTGTTAATCAGCTGTAGGAGTTCCCTGGTAGAATTTTTGGGCTCACTCAGCTATACTATCATATCATCTGCAAATAGTGATACTTTGACTTCTTCCATTCCAACTTGTATCCCCTTGATTTCCTTTAATTGCCTTATCGTTCTAGCAAGGACTTCAAGAACTATGTTGAAGAGATAAGGAAAGAGTGGGAAGCCTTGTCTTGTCCCGGATTTCAGTAGGATTAATTTAAGTTTCTCTGCCTTGAATTTGATGTTGGCTCTAGGCTTGCTGTATATTGCCTTTACTATGTTCAGGTGTGTGCCTTGTATCCCTGATCTCTCCAAGACTTTAAACATGAATGGGTGTTGGATTTGTCAAATGCTTTTTCAGCATTTAAGGGGATGATCATGTGGTTTTTCTCCTTCAGTTTGTGTATGTGGTGGATCACCTTGATGGATTTCATCCCTGCATGCTTGGGATGAAGGCTACTTGGTCATAGTTGATGATATCTTTGATGTATTATTGTATTTGATTTGCAAGTATTTTGTTGAGTATTTTTACATCAATGTTCATAAGGGAGACTGGCCTGAAATGCTCTTTCTTTGTTGGGATTTTGTGAATTTTAGGTACCAAGGTGATGAGGGCTTCACAGAATAAGTTTGGTAATGTTCCTTCTGTTTCTATTTTGTGGAATAGTTTGAATAGTATTGGTGTTAACTCTTTTTTGAAATTCTGATAGAATTCTGCACTGAAACCATCTTGCCCTGTGCTTTTTTTTTGCATGGGAGATTTTTAATGATGATGGCTTCTATTTCCTTAGGGGATATAGGAGTATTTAATTGATTTACCTGGTCTTGATTCATCTTTGGCATGTGGAATCGATCAAGGAAATTATCCATTTCATTTAGTTTTTCCAATTTTGCAGCATATAAGCTTTTGATATAAGACCTAATGATGCTTTGGATTTTTTCGGTGTCTGTTGTTATGTCCCCCCATTCATTTCTGATTTTGCTGATTTGGATAGTGACTCTCTGCCTTTTAGTTAGTATGGGTAAGGGTTTGTCTATCTTGCTGTTTTTCTCAAAGAAAATCATTGATTTCTTGGTTTCATTTATTCTTTGAATTGTTTTATTTGTTTCTAATTTATTGATTTCAGCCATGAGTTTGATTATTTTCATTCATCCATTCCTCTTTGGTGTGTCTGCTTCTTTTTTCCCTAGGGCTTTTAGGTGGGCCCGTATGTTGCTTGAATGAGATGTTTCCAGTTTCTTCTTGAAGGCACTTAGAGCTATGAACTTTCCTCTTAACACTGCTTTCATGTGTCCCATAAGTTTGAGTATGTTGTGCTTTCATTTTCATTGAATTCTTGGAAGACTTTAATTTCTTTCTTTATTTCTTCCCTGACCCAGCTGTCATTTAGTAGCAAGTTGTTCAGTTTCCATATATGTATAGGCTTTTTCCTATTTCTGTTGTTGAGCTCCAGTTTTAGTCCATGGTGATCAAATAGGATACAAGGGATTATTTCAATATTCTTGTATCTGTGGAGGCTTGCTTTGTGACCAAGTATATGGTCTATTTTGGAAAAGGTTCCATGAAGTGCTGAAAAGAAGGTAAATTCTTTTTTGTATGGGTGAAAGGTTCTTTATATCTCTGTTAGGTCCATTTGCTTCATGACCTCTGTTAGAGTTATTGTATCTTTGTTTAATTTTTGTTTTGTTGATCTGTCCTTTGTTGAGAGTGGTGTGTTGAAGTCTCCCACAGGGAATTTCTCTGACATGAATTGATTGGCCTGCTTTTTGATCACCTCCCCCTGAGGGGGGAGCAGCCTTGCTAGCCACAGAGGAAGACAATGCAGCCACTCCTGATGAGACATGATGGACTGGGATCAGAGGGAGGGAAAGGAGGACATCCACTATTGGTGGTCTTGGGGAGGGACACAGGTGCAGAGCAGGGAGGAAGGGAGGGATTGACATGTGAGGAGGGAGGGAACTACATGGGGTATACAAGGTGAATAAAGTGTAATTAATAAAGCATTTAATAAAAAGAAAGTGATAGAAAAAAAAAGAAACACAGTTAAGTCACAAAGATAGACATAACCTGAGAGTAAGGGCTGGAAGAATGTTTTCCAAGCAAATGGACTCCAGAAGCAAGTAGGAGTAGCCATTCGAATATCTAATAAGAAAAAAAGAATTCAACCAAAATTAATCAAAAGAGATGAGGAAGAACACTTCATACTCATCAAGGGAAAATTCCACCAGGAAGACATCACAATTCTGAACATTTGTGCCCCAAATACAAGGGCACCCACATTTTTAAAAGAAACATCAATAAAACTTAAACCACACATAGATCCCTACACAATAATAATGAGAGACTTCAACAACCCACTCTCAACAAAGGACAGATCAACCAAACAGAAATTAAACAAAGAAACAACATCTCTAACAGAAGTCATGAATCAAATGGACCTAACAGACATCTATAGAACCTTATACGCAAACAGAAAACAATTTACTATCTTCTCATCACCTGATGGCACCTTCTCCAAATAGACCATATAGTTGGTTACATAGCAAGCCTCAACAGATACAAGAAGATTGAAATAACCACTTGTATCCTATGTGATTACCATGGACTAAAGCTGAACCTCAACAAAAACACATAAAGCAAAAAGCCTACATACACATGGAAACTGAACAACTCACTACTAGACAGCTGGGTCAGGGAATAAATAAAGAAAGATATTAAAGTCTTCCAAGAATTCAAAGAAAATGAAAGCACAACATACCCAAACTTATGGGTCACAATTAAAGCAGTGCTAAGAGGAAATTTCATGGCACTAAGCGCGCCTTCAAGAAGAAAATCAAAACATCTAATTCAAGCAACTTAATGGCTCATCTAAAAGTCCTGGAAAAAAAAGAAGCAGACACAACAAAAAGGGGTAGATGGCTGGAAATAATCAAACTCAGGGCTGAAATCAATAAATTAGAAACAAATAAAACAAATCAAAGAATCAATGAAACCAAGAGCTAGTTCTTTGAGAAAATCAGCAAATTAGACAGCCAAACTAACTAAAAAGCAGAGAGACACTATCCAAATCAATAAAATCAGAAATGAAAAGGGTGACATAAGAACAGGCAATGAGGAAATTTAAACAATCTTTAGGACTTACTTCAAAAGCCTATATGCCACAAAATTTGAAAATCTAAATAAAATGGATGACTTTTTAGATTGATTCCACATGCCAAAGCTGAATCAAGACCAGGTAAATCAATTAAAAAATCCTATATCTCCTCAGGAAGTAGAACCTGTCATAAAAGTCTCCCATACAAGAAAAAAAAAAAAAAGCCCAGGGCCAAATGGTTTCAGAGCAGATTTCTACCAAACCTTCAAAGAAGAGCTAACGCTAGTACTCTTCAAACGATTCCACAAAATAGAAACAGAAAGAATACTGTCAAACTCATTCTATGATGCCACAGTCACCTTTGTACCTAAACCTCAGAAAGACCCAACAAAGAAAGAGAATTTCAGGCCAATCTACATTATGAACATTGATGCAAAAATACTCAACAAAATACTAGCAAACCGAATACAAGGACACATCAAAGATGTCATCAACTATGACCAAGTATTCTTCATCCCAGGCATTCAAGGATGGTTCAATATGCAGAAATCCATCAATGTGATCCACCATATAAACAAACTGAAGGAGAAGAACTACATGGTAATCTCCTTAGATATTGAAAAAGTATTTGTCAAAATGCAACATCCATTTATGCTTAAAGTCTTCATGATATCAAAGTTTCAAGGAACATACCTGAACATAGTAAAGGCAATATACAGCAAGCCAATAGCCAACATCAAACTAAATGCAGGGAAACGTAAATCAATCCCACTGAAATCAGAGACAAGGCAAGGATGACCACTCTCTCCACATCTTTTCAACATAGTTCTTCAATTCCTTTTCTAGAGCAATAAGAAAATTAAAGGAGATCAAGGGGATAAAAATTGGAAAGGAAGAAGTCAAAGTATCACTATTTGCAGATGATACGATAGTATATTTGAGTGAGCCCAAATATTCTCCCAGGGAACTCCTACAGCTGATTAACATCTTCAGTAAAGTGGTGATACAAAAATTAACTCAAAAAAATCAGTAGCTCTCCTATATACAAAAGACAAAAGGTCTGAGAAATAAATTAGGGAAACAACACCCTTCACAGTAACCACAAAGGACACAAAGTACCCTTTTGTGACCCTAACCAGCAAGCCAAATATTCTAGTCTCCGAAGAAAGAATTAGAACATATCAGAAGATGGAAAGATCTCCCATGCTCACGGCTTGGCAGGACTAACATAGTAAAAATGGACATCTTAGCAGAAGGAATCTAAAGATTCACATCAAATACCAACACAATTCTTTACAGATCTTGGGAGAAAAATTCTCAACTTCATATGGAATAACAAGAAGATCTTCACGAAACTTATCTGACAGAGGGTTAATATCAGGTATATATAAAGAACTGAAGAAATTAAAAAGCAATATATCAAGCAATCCAATTAAAAAATGGGATACCGACCAAAACAGAGAATTCTCTATAGAGGAATGTAGAATGGCAGTGAAACACTTAAAGTGATGCTCAACATCCTTAGCCATTAGAGACATGTAAGTCAAACGACCCTGAGATTTCACCTTACACCCATCAGAATGACTAAGCTCAGAAACTCAATTGACAACGCATGCTGGAGAAGTTGTGGAAAAAGGGAAAACCTCTTCCATTGCTGTTGGGAATTTAAACTTGTTCAAACATTTGGAAATCAATCTGGTACTTTCTCAGACAATTAAGAATACTGCTCCCTCAAAATCTAGTTATACCACTCTTAGCCATATATCCAAAAGATGCTCAAGTACACAACAAGCACATTTGCTTAACCATGTTTGCAGCAGTTTTATTTGTAGTAGCCAGAACCTGGAAACAACCCAGCTCCCCATCCATGGAGCAACTGATACAGAAATTGTGGAATTTTTACACAATGGAATACTACTCAGCAATTCAAAACAAGGAAATCATGATATTTGCAGGCAAATGGTGGGATGTAGAAAAGATCATCCTAAGTGAGGTATCCTAGGAGCAGAAAGACACAGCATGTACTCACTTTTAAGTGGATACTTGACCTATAAGATGGATAAACATCCTAAAATCTGCACCCCTAAAGAAGATAAACAAGAAAGAGGACCCAGGGTAAGATGATCAGTTCTCACTTACAAAGACAAATGTAATGGACAATTGAAGTAGGAGAAAACAAGAAACAGCACAGAAGCCTACCACAGAGGGCCTCTGAAAGACACTGCCTAGCAGTGTATCAAAGCAGATGCTGAGACTCATAACCAAACCTTTGGAAGACTGCAGGGAATCATATGAAAAGAGGGGGAGTTAGTATGACCTGGAGAGGACAGGAGCCACACAAGGACAAAATATATCTGGGCAAAATGGTCTTTTATGAGACTGTTTCTCCAACCAAGGACCATATATGAATATAACCTAGAACCCCTGCTAGGATGTATACCATTGTAGCTCAGTATCTAATGTGTGCTGACATGAACTCAATGGCTGGCTCTTTGACCCCACCCCCACTCCGAGGGAGGAACAGCCTTGCTAGGCCACAGATAAGGACATTGCAGCCAGTCCTGAGGATACCTGATAAGCTAGGGACAGATGGAAGGGGAGGAGGACCTCCCTTATCAATGGACTTGGAACGGGCCAGAGAGATGTGGCAAGGAGGGTGGTATTGGGAGGAAGTGAACAAGGGGGCTACAGCTGGGATACAAAGTAAATAATTTTTGATTAATATAAAAATAAAATGATAAAAATTAAAAAAAACAATTCTCTTTAATAAAAGAACTTCTTGAGTTATCTCCATCCCTGATCTCAAGCTGTACTATAGAGCAACAGTAATAAAAACTGCATGTACTGGCATAGAAACCCGACGGTAGATCTATGAAATCAAATAGAAGACTCTGAAATTAATCCACACACTTATGGACACCTGATTTTTGACAAAGATGCCAAAACCATTCAAAGGAAAAAAGATAGCATCTTCAAGAAATGGTGCTGGTCTTACTGGATGTCTACATGTAGAAAAATGCAAATAGATCCATACTTATCACCCTGCACAAAACTAAAGTCCAAGTGTATCAAAGACCTCAACATAAAACCAGACACACAAAACCTGTTAGAAGAAATAGTGGGGAAAAGCTTTGAACTCATTGGCATAGGAGATAACTTCCTGAACAGAACACCAACAGCATTGGCTCTAAGAGCAACAATCAATAAATAGGACACCATGAAAGTGAAATGCTTCTGTAAACAAAGGACACTCTTGTCAGAAGAAAAAGACTTCCTACAGACTGGGAAAGAATCTTCATCAACCCTATACCTGACAAAGGGCTAATATCTAGAACATATAGAGAACTCAAGAAGCTAAATAGCAACAAATCAGGAAATTCAATTAATAAAATGGGATACAGAGCTAAGCTGAGAATTAAAATAGAAGAATATTGAATGGCAGAGAAACCCTTAAAGAAATGCTCAACATCCTTAGTCATGAGGGAAATGCAAATCCAAACTACCCTGAGATTTTACCTTAACACCCATCAGACTGGTTAAGATCAAAAACTCAAGTGACAGCACATGTTGGAGAAGTTGTGGAGAAAGAAGAACCCTCCTCCACTGCTGGTGGGAATGAAACTTGCACAACCACTTTGGAAATCAATCTGCTGCTTTCTCAGACAATTAGTAATAGTGTTTCCTCAAGATCCATCTATACCACTCCTAAGCATATATCCAAAAGATGCTCAAGTATACAACAAGGACATTTGCTCATCCATGTTTGTAGCAGCTTCATTTATAATAGCTAAAAGCTGGGAAACAACCCAGATGTCCATCCACTGAGGAATGAATACAGAAATTGTGGTATATTTATACAATGGAATATTACTCAGCAATAAAAAACAAGGAAGTCATGAAATTTGTAGGCAAATGGTGGGAACTAGAAAAGATCATCATAAGTGGGTTATCCCAGAAGCAGAAAGACACAAAGGGTATATACTTGCTCATACATGGATATTAGTTATACTATTTTGGATAAACACACTAAAATCTGTACACCTAAGGAAACTAATCAAGGAGAAGGACTCTGTTTAAGATGCTCAATCCCATTAAGAAAGACAAAGAAGATGGACATCAGAAGAGGTAGAAAACAGGGAACAGGACAGGAGCCTACCACAGAGGGCCTCTGAAACATTCTACCCTGCTGGGTATCAGAGGCGATTGTGAAATTTATAGACAAACTTTTGGTGTAGTGCAGGGAATCTTTTGAAAGAAGGGGGAGATAGAATAACCTGGAAGAGAGAGGAGTTCCACAAGGATAACAACAGAAAATTTTTAAAAAATCTCTGCACAGGGGTCTTTTCTGAGACTGATACTCCAACCATGGACTATTCGTGGAGATAACCTAGAACCCCTGCGGAGATGTTGCCCATGGCAGTTCAGGGTCCAAGTGGTTTCCATAGTAATGGGAACAGGGACTGTCTCTGACATGAACTGACTGGCCTGTTATTTGATCACCTCCCCCATGAGGGGGGCAGGAACAGCCTTACCAGGCCAAAGAGGAAGACAATGCAGCCACTCTTAATGAGACCTGTTGGACTAGGATCAGAAGGAAGGAGAGGAGGATCTCCCCTATCAGTGGACTTGGGGAGGGACATGGGTGGAGAAGGAGGAAGAAGGGATTGAGAGGGGGAATGGAGGCAGCTACAGGGGGGATACAAAGTTAATAAACTGTAATTAATAAAAATCTAAATAAAAATAAATCATGAACTAAAAAGACAAAAATGGCTGGCTGGGAATTTTAAAAAGAAAATCAGTGGAGGGAGTTCAAGACCTCTGTCTCAGACAATCAAAAATTACATTTGGTCCTGCATTGTAGGAGAAGTACCATATGTGAATATGAGCATCTCTCTGCCTCTCTGACCCAGTCACTTTCCCCAACGTAGGCCATGAGAGGTAGCAGTTTATCACATGGACTTTGAGGGCCATTCCAGCCCCAAAGATCAAAATTGTTGTAGCTTAAGAGAAACACACTGCTCTCTACTCATAACCTTGAACTGTAAATAATATTTCCCATGAATACCTGCGTGAATACCTCCTGACTATTCTAATAGCTTCAAATAAGATTCTAACACTATTATTATTTATGCACTAATGTTTGTCTTCTACACCAAGATTATATACCTATAATCCTGATGTTACAATGAACATTTCACAGATGATATCACAGTTCCAACATTACACTCCAGACATGTTCACAAACTGGATCCTAGGGATCTTGACAGATTTCGTGGCAATGGATCATGAAACATGCATATTTCATTCTCAATATCAGCAGAGTGGAGGATGAGGTTGTCATCATTTATTATGGTGTAAAATAATCTCCTCATACAATGGTTTAACGTAAAATGAAAACCTCACTTCTTAGACAGTCCAACTGCCATCATGTGTTATTTCTCTTTGGAATATCATAGAAATTTTTTTGAATTTGTGGGAAAGAAATAAAAATAGGTCAACAAGTTACAGATGGTTTTATGCCCCATGGGAAATACAGTTTTATCCAGCCAAAGCCTTAATGGTTCATTCAGGTATACCTGACAATATGGAGCAGAAGAATGTACATTGTCCAGTGTCTTCTAAATGAATAGATATTTGTAAAGGTAAGGAAAGTTCCAGGATATCAAAATCATCTATTCTTCTGAAGATGGGTAGTGCTTTTAGATGATCTTTTGTGGCTTGAAGATACTTCTCATTTTTACAGTGAGATAAAAACCAAAGCAAAACAATAAAAAAACCACTTCATCTGAATAAGTAATAAAAAGGAAACCATAAAAGCAAGTATAAATAATGGCAAACTATACAAACAAAGCAAAGAGTACATGCTTCTGAAGGGACTGCATATTGGTACAGACCCTGGGGACATCAATGTGAGGATGCTTAAGACACATGGAATATAATTCAGCTATTTCTGCACTCAGTATGAATGAATATAAATCAGCACAAAATAGATACATTCCCATATCCATATTTATTGCTGCACTAGATACAATAGTATGAACTTAAATCAACAAAGTGTCTGTCAACAAATGAATAGAAAATTAAAAGGAGGTGTATGTGTGCATAGACATTTATTCAGCTATATTAAAATGGAAATCATATAATGTGTTAATTTTTTCTCTGTGGCTCAATGTATAGATTTGTTTCAGAAAAAAATCATTGTACATTTTAATTAGAACTTATTTTTCTGTGTTTGGGAATAGAGTTCAGCCACCTTCTCCTGGACCATGCCTATTATCAGTAGTCTTGAAATCTTCCATATCCTTGATGATTTTCTTAATGCATGCTCCCTCAGCAACTGTGAAAAAACATTGGACAGGAAGGATCAGGCTTTTACTCATAACAATATGAGTGGTTGACTCAGGACTTTCTCAGAGTCACAGACTTTTGACTAAGTTTCAAATAAGACTTTATTGCAAAATGAAAAAAAAAAAACAAAAAGAAAATAAAACACGGTTGCACCAAATCTTCACTGGTATTACAAGAAGATTTGTTTGACTAAGCAGATGAGAATGAACCTTGAAAATACCTTGACTGTGGCCTATGAGACCCCAAGGAAAGGGTCCAGACATACCCTGCCCAGATCACAGGTGTTCTGCTCATAAGACACTGAATTGGCACAACTTCTTGTGCAGCACTAAGAAAATGATGAAATAAAGTTTCAGTGTTTTGAGTTAGGGCTGTGAACTTAAAAATCTCTGCAATATTCAGCTGAAAAAAAAAGATACATATCATTTTGATGAGCTTACTCAGTGTCATGGGAAGGCTACAAAAGCCCAAAAAAGGTTTATATACAAGTGGAGCACGTGAGAGCCGTGATCATGGCTCAGCGTGCCTGGTCCTCTAGCATTCATGCACCTGCATAGGTAGAATATGTGGAAAATAAAATGGAGCTGGGAATAGTGTTATGTAATCCAGCAGTTAAGGGAAAGTGGCAGGTGAGTTGCAGGTCTGAGGATACTTGGCAACAAAAGGATATTTACAGGTCAGGATAAACAATGAGACTTTGCTTCTCTTTAGTTCTCTATTTTTTTAAAAGAGTATAATTTTATTTTATGTACTTATTTATTACATTTTTTCACTTTGTATCCCCTCTGCAGTCCTCTCGTCACCTCCTCCCAGTCCCACCCATCCTCCTTCTTCTCCCCCTGCCCTAGACCCCTGATAGGGGAGGAAATCCTCCCCTTCTCTCTGACCCTACATTATCAGGTTTCATAAAAGCTGGCTGCATCATCTTCCTCTGGGGCCTGGCAAGGCTGCACCCCCCCCATGAGGAGGTGATCAAAGAGATAGTCAGTGAGATCTTGTCAGTACCCTGTACCTGTTACTAGGGCACCCACTTGGAAACTGAATAGCAAATGAGCTTCCTTTGAACAGGGTGTCTAGGTCCTCTCCATACATGGTCCTTAGTAGGAATATTAGTCTCTCAGGCCCATCTGGGCCCAGATATTTTGGCCCTGTAGTTCAGTTTATCTCCCTCTTTTTCCATAAGAATTCAGGCACTCTTCCCAAAGTGTGGCTATGAATTTAAGTATTTCCTTTAATATGCTGGTGGGTAGAATCTTCCACAGAAGACCTTTAAATCATCTCTTAAAGAGAACTGAGTCTCTGCTTTCTTACACACTGAACCAGAAACCATGAATTGTGAAGAGCTAGCTTCAGCATACTTATCACACTTTTTTAAAGTTCTGCCATTTTTTTGAAGATAAGTAGAGGAGGAGTGGTTAGGGGTGTGGCAGAAGGAAGGTGAGGAGACCTAAAATAAATCGGCAGAGAAACGACTGTAGTCTATGTAAATAACAACACCCAAAACAAAAAGAATGAGCTTGCTTCAATGGCTTCCGGTTTATGCTACTGCTTTTTGGGGGGCATGGGTTTTGAAATGGGTATAGAGGTTATCACAGCAGCCTTTCATGTGCCTCTTTCTCAACTAGGTTTGTAATCATCCATTTCACTGCAAACATAGGTTTTCTTGATCTTTACAATCAGCAGGAGCATGGATCATGGCCATCAACATGATTTCTGTGAACAATAATGATCATAAACACAACCCAGCTGCAGTAGGACCACAAAACTTGACAATATGATCTTGGCAGCCCACAGCATGTACATCACCATAGGTTCAGGTGGTGGCATGGGCAGTACAGGCTTTTCACATTAGTGTGGCCACCAGCTCAGCACAGCCCTCAAACCTTCACATGGCTTCAGGCTGTGACACAAAACACGACTTCTGCATGGACACAGACAGAATCACAGAACCAGGCTACATTTAGACCATAGACCAAGACATGGTGCTTAGTGTCAGGATGGGTGCAAACATCACCATAGCCTCAGGGGGCAGTGGGGACCATTCACATCAGCCTGGTCCTCACTGCCATCAAGAACCCAATGCTCTGTGTTGCTATCTTTCTCATCTTTCCATCACATATTTGTTCATCCTAGTGGTACCTGTGTCTGCACTGCCCAAATGCCATATTTTTGATAATCAAGACTGCAAGGCAAGGAAAAAAGCAATGGCCACAGGGGATGTTCCCAAAACTGCTACCTCTCATCTGACACCCACAGCAGCAGTCCCCACAGCAGGAGAGGAGCTGATCCCATCTCTGAGACCTGGACTGGAGGCTGCTTCTTGGGCATTGCAAACCTGCCTGTAAAGATGCTTTGAACAATCTGCACTTGGCTAAAGTCTCAACATGCAAATCAGCTCAGAACAGCTTGACTTACTGTTTAGAGGACACCTGCACTGGTGTCACCTTATGGCAGATAGGATTAGCAAAGAATTCACTAGAGTATGTTAAGTGTATCACAATGATTTCGTGGTTGCCATTATGGAATCATCACGTTCAGTTATTCTGAGCTTCCATGTCATGGCTCCAGTGTATAGTATGTGGCGTGCAGGAGCACTTTCAATTGTCAGAATTAAACTTTTAAAAATTTATTTGTGCTTCTGGGGCACCTCATATATCTGTTTGCCTGCAATTTTCATGATTTCCTTGTTTTTAATAGCTGAGTATTATTCCATTGTGTAAGTGTCCATAATTTCTGTCTCCATTGCCAGGCTGAGTGACATCTAGGTTGTTTCCAGATTCTGGGTATTACAAATGAAGCAGCAAAGAACATATTTGAGCAAATTTCCCTGTTGAATGGTAGAGCATCTTGTGGGTTTATGCTCAGGAGGGGTATAGCTGGATCCTGAAGCAGCACTACTCCCAATTTTCTGAGAAAGCAGCAGGTTGATTTCCAAAGTGGTTGTACAAGTCTGCATCTTGAGAGCAAAGGCGGAGGGTTCCCCTTTCTCCACATGCTCTCTATCATGTGTTTACACTTCAGGTTTTGATTTTAGTCATATTTTTGAGTATGAGATGGAATCTCCTGGTCTTTTAGATTTGCATTTCCCTGATGAATAAGGAGGCTGAACATTTTCCCCCTCCATTCCATATTCGTCTGTTGAGAATTCTCTGTTTAGCTCTGTACCTCAATGTTTTTTACTTGGATATTTAAAAAAATTTTTATTAATTATACTTTATTCACTTTGTAACCCTCCATAAACCCCTCTTTTCCTCCCCTCCCAATCCCACTTTCCCCCATGGAGAAAAACCTAGTATCCCTGCACAGATGTAGCCCATGGTAGTTCAGTATCCAAGTGGGTTCCATAATAATGGGAACAGGGACTGCTTCTGACATGAACTGGTTGGCCTGCTCTTCGATCACCTCACTCTGATGGGAGAGCAGCCTTACCAGACCACAGAGGAAGACAGTACCTCATTTTTAATTGGATTTTTTAGTTTATTGGTGTCTAAATTCTTGAGTTATTTATACATTCTGGGTATTATCCTTCAGTCGGATGTTTGGTTGGTAAAGAACTTTTCCCTGTCTGTAAATGGTTGTTTTGTTCTATTGTCAGTGTCCACCCCTGTTTAGATGTAGCCAATTTGCAGCTCAATCTCCAAGTGGCTTCCTGAGCTCTTTGATCACTTTCCCCTGACTATGTGGCCTTGTCAGGTTAGAGAGGAGGATTCCTGATGAGACTTGATATGCTTCAACCAACTGTCTAAGTAAATCTCTATCATTTTTAAATTAGATAAAACCGTTTAATTTTTACTTTCTACTCAAATTTATTGTCCTTAGATTTCAGATGATCTTGATGGCTAATTGTAGCACTAAAACCAGCAAACACCCAGCTGCTTGGTCAATCTACTTCATAAATACAGTCTACCTTGCTCACAAGATTCACACTAAGATGTGAGTTTCTAAATATAATGAGACAAAGGCAAGAAAGTTATATATGTCAAGAAAAAAGGATACAAGTTATACAAGTCTAAGACCTATAGGTCTGAACTTAGGACAAGAAAATGTGCTAATGTCTGAAGATATAAAAGCTTGAGAAAGTGATTTATACATCTGGGAGTGTAAAAGAGTTGTTTCAGATTTCGTTCCTTCTCTCTGTGCTACTATTGGGGTTCCACTCACCCTTCTCCCTCACATATAGTCAGAATTCAAAACCAGTACTACAGGCCCCTCCAGACTTCTTCCTTAAATTTCTCCTTTCAAGGACATTTTCTCCTCATTTCCTAATGTCCTATTACCTTACTAGGAAAAGATGTCTTCTCAGAATTGACATATTTTTGCCTTTCTATCCCTGATAACAGCTCCCAGGATACCCCTGAGTTCCTCCTCTTCCTTCCTCAGACTCTGTACTCTTCCAGTCTCTCAATACTCAAGCTTTTCTTATCCTCTGCCCACTTCCTTAGTCAATCCTGCTCTATGGGATGATACCTTTCCTTCCCTTGTTGAGTATCATAAACCTCTCTCTATTATACTCATAGACCCTTCTGCATACATCTCCATATTCAATACTCCCTACACTTAACCACCCTCGTGCAGGTCTCAAAACCATCATTTCTATGTTCTGCCTCCTCACCCTACAATGTTCACGTATTAACAGTAAAATAATAATAGTAATCAAACAAACAAGAAAACAACTAACAGAACCTTACACCTAATCCAAGATCTTTGCTTCATTATCTGCTTCATTTACATCCTTAAGCTATACTCTATCATTATTTACCACACCACTCCGGTTTCAGTATTAATACCTTTTTTAGTTTTTCTTCTTTTATGTTTTTTCTTTTTTTTATATTAATTGCAGTTTACTCCCTTTAAAGCCCAGCTGTAGTCCTTTCCCTGTTTCCCTACCAAAAACACTCTCCCTCCCTCATTACCTCCCATTCCCTTCTCCAGTTCCACTGATATGGGAGATCCTCCACACCTTCTATCTGACCCTAGCTTATGAGGTCTTATCAGGACTGGCTGTACTACCCTCCTCTGTGGCCTGGCAAGGCTACGTCCCCCTCAAGGGAGCCACTGAGTTCATGTCAGAGACAGTTCCTGTTACCCTTACCTGGGAACCCACTTGCATACAGAGCTGCTATGGGCTACCTCTGAGCAGGGGTTCTAGGTTACAGCCAGGAATGGTCCTTGGTTGGAGTATCAGGCTCAAAAAAGACCCTTGGGCCCAGATATTTGATTTTGTTGCTCTCCTTGTCACATTTTTCTCCTCTCTGTGTGTTATTATCTCCCTTTCTTTCATAAGATTTCCTGCACTCTTTCCAAAGTATGGTGATGACTGTCAGCATATGCTTTGCTACACTGCTGGGCAGAGTATTTCAGAGGTTCTCTGTGATAGGCTTCTGCCCTGTTTCCTGTTTTCTTCTTCTTCCAATGTCCATCCAGTTTGTCTTTCTGAGTGAGAATTGATCATCTTACTCAGGGTCTTCCTTCTTGCTTTGCTTCTTTAGGTGTACAGAATTAATTAGGTTTATCCTATATTATATGTCTAGTATCCACTTATAAGTGAGCAGGCAAATTGTCAGATCTAGAAAACATTATCCTGAGCGAGGTATCCCAGAAGCAGAAAGATGTACACGGTATATACTCATTCCTAAATCTTAAAGACACTAAGATCTTAATACTCATGGATGTCCACTCCCAAGGCATTTGTCTTCACATAGATGGATCCTGATACTCAAAAATCCTAACAACTGAAACTGCCTGTCCTTCCCCAGGTATTCGGAGGCAGTCTCCATCCTTTTGGCCAAATATTGCTATGGACTTGTCCAGCCTTTTCCCTTTTCCTCCTGCCTGCTTCAGTATATAGATAACCTTATTTACAGTCCTTCTCCCTCTAATATTCAATCTGATCTCACTCCTCAGTTTCCTCTTTTCCAGAGGTTTCTGTCTCTTACCTTCCAAAGCACAACTCTCCTTTCCCCAAGTCACCTATCTCTTATTGTCTCTCACACCATCCACAGACACCTCACTTTAAGGGCCCTTTGCCCATCTTCACTCCCCATCTCTGCACTCTCAGCCAGCTTCCTCTACCATAGGCTACTACATATTCCTGATATATTCCGTATACCATGTTACTTCTTGTCTGCCAGTTAGCTCCCATCCACAAACTATCCATCAGGCATAAAACATTCTCTTTTCTGCTCTAGCGTTCTGCATCCCAAATATACAGAAACCTTTCCATCCTTAGACATCCAGAATACACAAACACTGCTCTTTTCCCATCACACTTCTTTTTTTTTAATTAATTAATTTATTTTTGTATCAATCACAGGTTAGGTACTTTGCATCCCAAGCATAGCCTCCTCCCTCATGCCCTCCCATCTTCCCCTCCCACCCTCATCTCCTCCCCGCCCCCTCCAAGTCCACCAACAGGGGAGGACCTCCTCCCCTTCCATCCAACCCCAGCTCATCCTGTCTCCTCAGGGCTGGCTGCAATGTCCTCCACTGGGATCTAGCCAGTCTGTCATTCCCTGGCTTGTATGGGGGTGGGTCAAAGAGTCAGCCATCAAGTTCATGACTGAAACAGTCCCAGTTTCCCTCACTAGCATCTTCAGTCTGATACCGAGCTATCATGGGACCCATCTGAGCAGGGGTTCCAGGCCACATCCACACATGGTCCTGGGTTGTAGAAACCGTCTCATACAAGACCCCTGTGCCCTGCTCAGTTTGGTCTGTGTGGAGCTGTTGTTCTCTCCAAGTCTCATCAACCTCCTCCATTTTTATCATCACTTCTTGCCCTCTGCCAAAGGCTTGATAACGAGTCTTAATGTCTGCTCTGATACATCGCTATGTTGACCCCCCCTTCCCCAGAGGTCCTCCTTGGCATGCTCCTGTCCTGTTGTTTGTTTTCTCCTCCACTCAATGTCCATCCCATTTGTTTTTCCAAACGAGCATTGATCATACCCACCTGGGTCCTCCTTCCTGTATATCCTCCCTAGGTGTGTAGACTTCAGCTTGACCTTCCTATCCTATAGGTCTATATAAGTGAGTATATACCATATGTTTCTTTCTGCTTTTGGGATACCTCACTTAGGATGATCATTTCCAGGTCCCACCATTTGCCTGCGAATTTCATGATTTCCTCCTTTTCAATTGCTGAGTAGTATTCCATTGTATAAAAGTACCACCATTTCTGTAACCATTCCTCAACTGAGGGACATCTGGGTTGTTTCCAGGTTCTGGCTATTACAAATAAAGCAGCCACGACATAGTTGAGCAA
>CM053761.1:68120956-68133406 GCA_028658305.1 Pachyuromys duprasi | reverse complement strand
AACTATTCAAAGAATCAATGAAACCAAGAGCTGGTTCTTTGAGAAAATCAACAAGATAGACAAGCCCCTAGCCAAACTAACAAAAAGGCAGAGAGAAACGGTCCAAATCAGCAAAATCAGAAACGAAAAGGGGGACATAACTTGATGTTTCTGTGGAGTTTTCAATTGGTATATTGATACTTCAGAATTCATCTTCAGCCTATTTTTCTCTAAAATCATTCCCTCTAGCTCATTTCTCAATCTGATTTTTTTCTGGTAAAATCACTGAAATATGGGATTCAGTAAAGACATGTGGCAGGTACATTTTGTCTAGGGTTCTAGGGCACGAGTTTACATTTGCTCCAATTGAGTGCAAAATTTCTCTCCTCAGTCTTTTGGCAGATGTATCCTCTCTGTTCCTGTGTCCTTGCTTGAACAGCTTCATTCTTCTTCTGGACTTCCCCACAATTTTTAAAAGGTCTTGTATCTTTTTCTTTTTGCTTCTTGTTTTTTTTGTCGAATCTTGCCCACTTTGCTTTAGCCTATTCTCCCTGGAATTCTATAAGTTAGATATTCTGATCATCTTTGCTTTTCTTCTTGTGTTCTAACAGCAGTTTGATGTTTAAAAATATCTACATCAGCTTCCAGATTTCTTACAGTAATCTAATAGCCTCCTTTATGTCTCACAAGTTCTACAGAAGGAAAAGAATGATAATACTGAGTTTGTTTTGCATTTTCATATAAAGGATTTTCATACCAAAAGACATAAGAGACATTGAACCCATAAATGTGTGCTGGGCTCTGCAAACTATTCATCACCCTCTCAGGCACATCTGCTATCATGCAGAAGGGGGAAGTGTGCAGGGCCAGGGCTGTGTGTGGTGCAGGCATCTGGTGAGACTCTCAAGGAGGTTTGTGTTGGAGGATGAAGCACTGTGGGAGGAGTACTACGATGCTGCAGACAGTAATAAACTGCCAGATCTTCATCCTGCACACTGCTGATTGAGAGAGTGAAATCTGTCCCAGATCCACTTCCTATGAAGCGATCAGGGACTCCAGTGGTTCGAGTGGATGCCCAATAGATCAGCAGCTTAGGGGACTGCCCTGGTTTCTGCTGGTACCATGTCAAGTAGTGTAAATTGCCTGAAGTAAGGCTCTGACTAGATTTGCAGCTGATGGTGGCCTTGTCTCCCGATGACACAGCTAGAGAAGACGGAGACTGAGTAATCATGATGTCTGCACAGGCACCTGCAATCAGGAATACAAAATGAACATGCACATGTACACAAACAGAGTATAAAAACAGTTGAAATATGTCATTTAATTGCTTTGTACTACTATCTTATCAGAGTATTATTATGTAAGAAATATTGAACCTAACACATTCAAATTTCTTTTCTGCAAAGAAGTGATTTTGCAAAGACTATAATAATGTGAGTTTCTCACCAGACACCCAAAACAGCAGGGATATAAGGATCTCATTCTGTGACTTCATCTTGCTCCCCCTGCTGTCTGATGTAATTAAATTCTCACTGCAAAGGCCTGGTTTATAAATTCTCAGCAGCTGGGTTGGGCTGGGGCGGGGGCATGCAAAGTAGTCAGCAAAGACATAAGCAAATGCCTGGGCAATGTCTGTGAGTGTAGCTGGTGTCAATCAACAGTAAAAAGAATACGGAGGGAGCATAAGCAATCACAGAAAAAGATTGCCTTGCAGCTTTCAAACAGAAAAGTACTAAGTGTTCTAAGAGGAGACCTGGGTTAAAATCCAAGATATATTTAAATCAATTGACTTCTGTAGAAACATTATTAGAGCTATCTCAGATTGACAGTCTTAGGAAAATGATAGGATATGTTCAAAAACATCACAACAACAGTAACAAAAGAAACAGAGCAATTAAGCATGCAATAAACGAAAGAAAAGGTTGAGGGAAAATAAGATGAGAGGTTAAAAAGAGAAATGAGGCTAAATGTGTTCAATATTACCCATCTCCAAATTCACTCTTATACTGAAAACAGAGAGCAGGGTCTCAGACATTTGGGCTCTAGTTTCTTAGAAAAACAAAAGACTAAGAAACAAAGAGCAGTCCAGAATTTACTCTGTGGATATCCTGGCAGACATTAATTTAAGACTGAGATCTGAAGAACTTTAATCTCAAAACAAAGGATACGAAGCAAAAACTTACAAGTAAGTATCCTCCCACAACTTCAGGAAATTGAAAGAGGAATCTAAATCTGGAGAAATAAAAGAGAAACCAAGATTTTTCATGAAGTCTTTCCTGTCGACCAACACTGGCATGAATTTTTATCCAAGGAATTCAAATGCTATTGTAATTTAGAAATTAACAATATTAAAACTGGATTAAGATGGGTTTCTGACATTGTGAATAAGTAAATGTCTCCAGAAGGGGGCACAGCCATCCTAAACCACTTAATGAATTTATGGAGACCAATACAACTCACAAAATGCGTCAGAACTTCATATTAATGAACTCTGAAAGTATATACAAGAAGTAAATTATGAAGCCAAAATTATGTGTAAAGTATAAGAGAAAATAAAAACATGTGCTATCATGGCAAGGAGTGGAGATTCTTATCTGTACCCCCAGAACAGGAAAGACGAATACAGGAGACTCATGAGTTTGAGGCCAGTCTGGGGTACATGCCAACTTCTAAGCCAATCTAGTCTATACATATGGACAATCTCTCAAAGATATGTATCATAAATCCACTGGCTCCAAGGCAGCTCATGGCATAATCTACCCAACACAAATTTTTTATCTGATGTCAATATTTCACAATGAAGCCACAAATATTATTAAAAAGTAAGTATCCATTTATCTAATATCCATTTCCTTCTATTTTGAATTACATATATAATTTTATACATCTACTTTTCAAGTATAAAATGTTAAATAATTTCTGATAAGCACATGGGGATGTCTTCTGAAACCTGCTAATACAACATCATAGAGGGAGGTAGACCATATGCAGATACAGGAAGTTCCTAATCTCAAGGTCTAGCCAATGACAGTCAAGGAGCTCTGCTCCTGTCAGTGTCTCTCAAGTTGTCATATGCCTTTGATCTTGAGTAAGTTTTACACTTCTTATTGTGACAGCATTAGTGAACTCAGACTGTGCTCTAATGATGTTTACAACTGTTCCTTCAGATTGGACAAATGGAGACAGGGATCTTACAAATCCAAAAACTCCACAGGCTCCTCACAGTTTGCATTGGGAGAGCATGGGGTCTAAAAAGATTAAAGGTTCAAGTTATGTTATGTATAATATAAAGAGCCCAACATTCCTTAGTGACTTATCAAATTTCCACAGTATGTTCTGGTTCTTTAGATTTTGTTGGCTTTGATTAAAAATGGACTATAACACTGCTGGCTGAATACAATACTGATTTGCTTACACCCTTGCAAAGAGGAAGTCTGAAGCTGATGGCCTTCAGCTCCTGGGACACAGCACTCTCTTCCATGGACACCACTGTGGATGGAGGACCAGGGAATATCAGTCTGAGATGCAAATTATCCGGGTACAGTAAAAACCTGAACTCAGCTTTTCTGTTCCAGAACTTAGAATCTTTTATTCTCTGGATGAGAGGCCATGTCTACCCACTACATGTGACAAGAAATAGCACAGAAAGAATTTTGAAGGAAAATTAGCAAAAACTATTGCTTTACTAAATGATTCTGATTAACAATAATGGGTTTATTTAAGAGGTTTTCAATCTCTGGGTCCCAACTGCTTTGAGGTCAAAAGATATATTCAGAGGGATTGCATAAGACCATCTGAATTATCAGATATTTACATTATGATTCATAACAATAGGAAAAGTATACTCCTGAAGTATAAATGTACACAATGTTATAGCTGGAAGTCACTACAACCGGAGGAACTATATTAAATGGCTTGCATTGTTAGGAAGTTTGAGAATCACTGGTTTATATGAAAAACTTTCTTAATATTCTCTGCCAAAGATTTTATTTACTTAATAAACATAATATACTACAGAATTTCAAAATAATGTATAGAGAGTAAATTAACTCACATCTAAAAGCAGAAAGAAATACATGGTATATATTCACTTATATAGACCTATAAGATAGGATAAACATACTGAAATCTATACACCTAAAGAAGATAAACAAGACAGAGGACCCAGGGTAAGCTGACCAATCCTAAATTAGAAAGACAAAGGGGATGGACACTGAATGTAGGAGAAAACAAGCAACGGGACAGGAGCCTACCACAAAGGTTCTCTGAAAGAATCTAACTAGCAATGTATCAAAGCAGATATTAAGACTCACAACCAAACCTTCGGCAAAGTACAGAGAATCATATGAAAGAAGGGGGAGTTAGTAAGACTTGGAGAGAACAAGAGCTCCACAAAGACCAAATATATCAGGACACAGGGGACTTTTATGAGACTATTTTTCCAATCAAGGACCATGTATATGGATATAACCTAGAACCCCTGCTCAGATATAGCACATGGTAGCTCAGTACCCAACTGGGTACTCTAGTAAGGGGAACAGGGACTATCTCTGTCATGAATTTAATGGCACTTTGACCCTCCCTTCCCCCACCCCCAAGGGAGGAGCAGCCTTGCTAGACCCCAGAAGAGAACATTGCAGCCTGCCCTGAATAGACCTGATAAGCTAGGGTCAAATGGAAGGGGAGGAGGTCCTTCCCTATCAGTGGACTTGGAAAGGGGCAGGGAGGAGATGAGGGAGGGATGGGTAGAGTGGTGGGGAATGAGGGAGGGAGCTACAGCTGGGATATAAAGTATATAACCTATGATTAATATAAAAAGAAATAATTTTTTAAAGGTTAACTCTTTTACACTCCAATGTTTTTTACAGATGAAAACGTATTTTTTATTTTGTTTTTAATGTGTTTTTCCTCTTTCCTTTTTCAAATTTTTATTAAATTCTTTATTAATTAAACTTTATTTACCTTATATAGCCCTGTAGTTCCCACCCTTCTCCCATCCCAATCGTTCCATTTCTCCCCTTCTGCACCCATGTCACTTCCCAAGTCCACTGATAGGGGAGGTCTTCTTTTCCTTCCTTCTGATCCTAGTCTATTAGGTCTCATTAGGAGTGACTGCATGGTTTTCCTCTGTGGCCTGGCAAGGCTGCTTCCCCCTCAGGGAGAGGTGACTAAAGAGCAGGCCAACCAGTTCATGTCAGAGACAGTCTCTGTTCCCATTACTATGGAACCCACTTTGACACTGAACTGCCATGGGCTACATTTGTGCAGGTGTCCTAGGTTATCTCCGTGCACTGGACTTTGTTGGACTATCAGTCTCAGGAAAGACCCCTGTGCTCAGTTTATTTGGTTCTGTTACTCTCCTTGTGGAGTTCCTGTCCTCTCCAGATCTTACTATCTCCCACTTCTTTCATAAGATTCCCTGCACTCTGCCCAATGGTTGGCCATAAGTCTCAGAATCTGCTTTGATAGTCTGCAGGGCAGAGCCTTTCAGAGACCCTCTGTGGCAGGCTTCTGACTTATTCCCTGTTTTCTCTTTCTTCTAATGTCCATCCTCTTTGTGTTTCTGGATAGGGATTGAGCATTCTATTAATTACAGTTTATTCATTTTGTATTCCCCCTGTACCTTCCTCCCTCCCAATTCCACCCTCCCTCTTCCCCACCCATGTCCCTCTCTCAGTCTGCTGAAAATAGAGGTCCTCCTCCCCTTCCTTCTTATACTAGTCTATCAGGTCTCATCAGGAGTGGCTGCATTGTCTTCTTCTGTGGCTTGGTAATTCTGCTCTCCCCTCAGGGAGCAGGCCAATCAGTTCATGTCAGAGACAGTCCCTGTCCCCATTACTATGGAACCCACTTGGATACTAAACTGCCATAGGCTACCTCTGTGCAGGGTCTCAGGCCATCTCCATGAGTGGTCCTTGGCTGGAGAATCAGTTTCAGAAAAGACCCCTGTGCCCAGACGATTAGGATCTGTTGCTGTCCTTGTGGAACTCCGCAGAGGGCCTCTGAAAGGCTCTACCCTGCAGTGTATCAAGGCAGGTGTTGAGACTCATAGCCAAACTTTGGGAGAGTACAGGGAATCTTATGAAAGAAGTGGGAGATAGTAAGACCTGGAGAGGACAGGAGCTCCACTATAATGTTTTGAACCTTTGTGTTAACTGACATGTGTTTGTCTGTAAGTTTTTTAGGTAAAATCCCTTAAATTTTTAAGTTAATTCTTTTTATCTTAGGTTTAATAAATATTTTTAAGTTAAAAGCTTTGAGCTTAATATTTTAAAATGTAACCTGGTCTGAATTATGTAACCAATTCAAGAGCCTTGAGGATAATATAGCCTGTGATAATAAAAGTTGTATTTCAGTTCTTATTTACCACCACTAAAAGAATAAAACAAGTATGAGTTGGAGGACAATAAAACTCAGTTTAATAACCCATTCATTGTGATGGGGCCAAGTGTATCCAGCATCTACTTTGGGACCATCACTTTGGATGATGTGCTTAACTTGCTTAACGTTGCAAGTTTTTTCATTAGTTTAGATACCCAGCCTTGATCACTATCCTATGTTGATGCCTCTCAGACTTTTGCACTCTGGATGACATTTATAGATTGTTGAAATAAAGACATTATAGTGAAAACAGGAACAGGAAAGTCAGATGGGAAAAGGGAAGGAAGATGACATTGAGGGAGTGAAAGCAAGAAATGAAAGCTGGAATTGGGGTATGTGAAGGAAGAATGGTAGGGAAAACTAGAGCAATGGAAACTTTCTATAATATATGAACGCAATTTGGCACAGCCATGTATTCACCGGAAGTGGCGAGAGTCATGACACCAGCGCAGCTAGATGACACAGTCCCAGCAAAGCACAGCAGATTGCTGCAAATGACTGTCTTTTTAACTTTAACGTTTGGATTTGGTGTCTGCATGTTGTATTCTTAGGGACTTTCAGCATTATGGTTCATTTTATGTCTTTTCCTGAGAAAAATGATGCCTGAGTCTTTTTAGGAAAATCTAAAATTATCCTTATGTGACCACTATTTGGAAGTCTTCCTAATGTACTAGAGACCATTGAGCAACATAAGCACATAGCCATTACTCCAGAAATGTGAGGCCATTACTCCCAGAATCTACTTAGGGTATCTGCTCCTGAGCAAACTAAAACAGTATTGTTGGCACAGGGTAAAACAAAACTTTACAAACTCTGACCACTCAGGAAACAGGTTACAGATTTAAGACCTCCTTTTAATATAGACCTAGAGGAATCTACAAATGTAATTTAAGGACAGGGATCCATACAACTTACAAACTGAAGAAATGAAACTCAGTAAATAAGATAGTTTGATTAAAATAAGGAATTGTATAGATTATAAAACCTACAGTAAAAAGATTTTAGTATTAGTATTTGCTATGCATACAAGAGCAGTTCAGATATTTTCTGCTTTTTACAGTGCTCTTGGTCTATAAACATTGCCAGCCTAAAATTAAGCTGTCATATTTTAAGCATGTTTACTTTAGAGAAGACTTTCTTTAGATTCTTGAAATTGGGTTTATAGGGCTAATAAAATAATAAAAGGTATTCTTTTTGTATGTTCTACTTGTAACTGAACTTGTAATCATAGATATGTAATGACAAATCAAATACATAATCTGTATCACTTGGATAATCATTAGCCTGTCTTTTTTCTGTAAAACTTGTATAAACAAAAGAACACATGGTTGCTAGAACAGCTACCTACCTAAGTGGTATAACTGTTAGTCATTTACCTGCAAGATTCCCCTGACCACCATCATACCTGGCTCCCTCCCTCACTGACTCACAATCTTCTCTGTGGGCTGCCCTGTCAATATCAGCAAAGACCTTCCACACCTCCTCTCTGCCCTGGACAAAGCCAACAGAGAAGGCCCCTGGCAGCAATCTTAACAAAGTAACCAAATAATAAGAATGATAAAACCAAAAATAATAAGAATGACAAAACCAAAATCATGTCACCAAACAAAGATTTCAGTGTCATGACTGGGTTTCACACATTTGGCTTTGAGGCTAAAACAATCCCAAAGAAATCTCCAAACCATCCAGGCTATTGCTCTCTGCAAAGTGAAATCAAGAGCCCATTGCTGAAGACAAAACCCCCATAATTCATTGAACATTGAGAAGTTAAGCTAGTGCCTTTACTCTGGTTCTTAGACATCCCATAAAAAAAGTCAGTTATAGATTCCATGTCATAGAGTGGGTCTTAAGACAAATTAGACAACTGTGTTTTAGTCCTATAAAGTTAATGCCACCATTGTCTTATCATACTTTGCATGCAGGAAGGACTGTAAATCAAAGTCTTGATGGTTGGGTTGGTGGATATTTTCCTCTATTGGCAGCCTGGAAAGTGTGTTTCCGTTGTCATAGATATTATAAAATAGGAGCGAGGGCTCCAGGTAGGCACAGCTCAAATTCTCATTAATCAATGAGTTGTGTGGGTGTTGTCTTCTGCAATGAGACACTAATGTTAGTTTGTAGAAAGAAAGCTTATGTCTTAGCAGCAGCCTATGTTTGGGAAGTGGAGGGAACCCCACTGGGCAAAGCTGAATTGAGTACAATCTAGTCCTGTCACTGGAGGTCTCACCTGGATACAGTGATGGACAATTGAAACTCCATATCCCTATCACTATGAGTCCTCATTAGTGTTACCTTTGTAGATCACAGGAAGTTTCCACTACACTGTGTTTCTATACCACTGCAACATAACCCCAAATACCATCTGTGCCTTTCCACACTCTCCCCTTCACCCCATTCCCCTCATACCTTATTCCACTGCTTCCATCCCCACCTGTCTCCTGTCTCCCCATAAAAATCCCTCCCCCAGGGAAATCCATGCATCCACCGTAGACCCATCATCTTTACCATAGACTTTACCTTCGTTATCACTTGCTTTGTGGCCCATGTCTATTTCTACATGAATACATACAATATTTACCTTTTTGGATCTGGGTTACCTCAATCTGGATGAGTTTTTTTCTAGTTTCTTCCATTTGCCTACAAATTTAATGATTTCATTTTCCCTGAATAGCTGAGTACAATTCCATTTTGTAAATGCACAACATTGTTTTATCCAATCTTCAGTTCTTTCCATTTCCTGACTATGATGAATAAAGTCAAAATGGACATGGTAGAACAGTTTACTTGTAGTAGGATAGAGTGTCTTTAGAGGACACGCCTATGAGTTGCAGGTAATGACAAATCAAACACATAATCTGTATCACTTGGATAATCATTAGCCTGTCCTTTTTTCTGCAAAACTTGTATAAATAAAAGAGCAGCTACCTACTTAAGTGGCATGACTGCTAGTAATTCACCTACAAGATACCCCGACCATCATACCTCTCTCCCCTCACTGACTCATAATCTTCTCTGTGGGCTGCCCTCACACCTTATTTTCTTAGGAAATACCATATTGATTTCCAAGGGTTTTTTACAAGTTTACCTCCCACCAGCAATGGAGGAGTGTTCTCTTTTCTTCACATCTTTGTTAGCATGAAGTAATTTGTGGTATTGATTGTAGACATTCAGATAGGGGTAAGATGGAATCACAAAGTTTTGATTTGCATTTGTTTGATGACTAAGCTGGTAGAAGATTTCTTTGTTTTTTATCCATTTGTGTTCCTGCATTAAGAAATATCTGTATAGATCTATACCATCATTTTTACTTTTGATTACTTGGTTTTTGATATATAGCTTCTTGAGTTCTTTATATTTCTTACATATTAGCCCATATTAGCCCTCTATTGAATGTGGAGTTGGTGAAAATCCTTTTCCATACTGTAAGCTGCCACTTTGTCCAATTGATGATGTTCTTTGCCTTAGAGAACTTTTCAGTTTCATGAGATCCCATTTATTACTTCTTGATCTTAGTTTCTTCACTATTAGTATTTAGTTTAGAAAACTGTCCTCTTTGTGAATGTGTTCAAGGCTAATCCCCACTTTCCCTTCTAAGGGGTTCAGTATGCCTGGTCAGATGTTGAGGTCTTTGATTCATGTGTACTTGAGTTCTGTACAGGGTCATAAACATGGACCTATTTGCATTGTTCCATATAGAGACATCCAGTATGACGGACACCGTTTGTTGAAGATGATGTCTGTTTTCCAGTGTGTATTTTTGATTTCTTTATCAAAATATTTATGTCCATATATGAGTGGATTTAGGTCTGGGTCTTCCATTTCATTTCATTGATCATCTTGTCTATTAAATACCAATACTATGCCTTTTAAAAATATAGTTCTGTAGTATAACTTGAAATCAGGAATGGTGATACCTACAGAAGTTCTAATCAATGCAGAGATGCAACTACTCAAAATTGTGTCCTTTCCTTTGTTAGAGATGGGAGCCTATGTCTATTTCCACCTCTTACCACTGGTACCCTATCTATCTTAGAACTATACTAGACCTGGTATGCTGCCACAGTCTCTGTGAGTTTATACATGCATTGGTCCTGATGTAATCAGTCTCCTCTGCCTCTCCAACTCTGTCTGCCTCAACATTGACAGAGGTCACTAAGCCTGTTGGGGAAGAGTTTAATGAAGACGCTCAATTTAGTACTGAATTTTCAGAGGTCTCACACTTGTTCTACTTTGCTTGTAAGTCTCAATATTAGTTTGCATTTAATGTAAAAACAAGCTTCTTTGATGAGGGATGAGCAAGAATCTGATCTATGGGTATAAAAGAATGTCATTAGGAATCATTTCATTGGCTGTGTTCCTTCAGCAAGCCTATACTATCTGGATTTCTTCTAGGTCCAGTGCCGAAATAGTGTCAGGTTTGTGGACACAAGAGCAGTTTCTGGCATGGGTTCCATCTTACGAAGTGGGCCCAAAATCCAATTAGAAAAAAATTGGTTAGTGCCCAAATCATTGTAGATCACAGTGTTTGCAACTGGGTTGGTGGTTACTTTTCTCCTCTGATAGAGTGCAGAGTATTTTTTACTAAATTGAACAGTAGTCAGAAAGGGGTAAGGCTCTAGGTAAGCACCAGTACAATTCCTCCATGTTCAATGAGATTATGTGGTAAGGAAAGATGAAGGTAAGAGAGAGAAAAAGGAAGATTTAGAAAGTACTAAAGGCCATTTGAGGGGTCATATAGAAACCTACTTCAGCAGATAATTCTTATTATATACATGTATATGAAAAAATCTAAATGGAATCACCAGATAACAAGAAAGACAAAACCTTGCCTAGACATCTTTCTCTTCTAAGAAGTTCAATTGCCAGGAATAGGTTACATCTAAATGAGTTGTTGGCCAGAGTGTCACCATGGGAACTCCCAAAGAACTCTGGTTATTGGTTGTCATCTCAAAATTGATGGTAAGCTATTTTTGCTGAAAAGACATGCTTCTTGTTATTGTAGAATGAAGTGGAGCCATGGCCTTTGAGTACTTGCAAACACATGCACACACCCAAAACACACACATACACACACACACACACACACAAACACACGCATACATGTAATCTTGTTCTTTTGGCACTTTCATAAAATGGAAAGGTTGTGTATATCCTATATTTTCCAAAGATCTCATATTTTCACCATGGGTTTCTCCAGACTACATCACACAACAGGGATTTTATGTCCATTGATCTTCCATCAAAAAATGACTGATAGTTATATGACTTGCCTCACCCCAAGGGGCTTCCTCCCTTTGTCTAGCTTTCTCACCTTACCCACCAGCAGTTTTGCATATTGTTGCTTGGTCTCCCTCACAAGTGTGAGATAAAAGTTCAGCTGCAGTCTTGCTTTCTCTCCTCTAGAATCCTTATTTCAGCTTTTCTTTTTTTTCTGCTGTCTTTTTTTAAATTTTATTTATTTTTATATCAATCACAGGTTGGGTACTTTGCATCCCAGGCTTAGCCCCCCTCCTTCCTTCCCTCCCACCTTCCCTCTCCCTCCCTCATCTCCCTCCTCCCTGCCCCCTCCAAGTCCACCAACAGGGGAGGACCTCCTCCCCTTCCATCCAACCCCAGCTTATCCTGTCTCTTCAGGGCTGGCTGCAATGTCCTCCCCTGGGATCTAGCCAGTCTGTCACTCCCCAGCTTGTGTGGGGGAGGGTCAAAGAGTCAGCCATCAAGTTCAAGACTGAAACAGTCCCCGTTTCCCTCACTAGGGTCTTCAGTCTGACAACGAGCTATCATGGGCCCCAACTGAGCAGGGGTTCCAGGCCACATCTACACGTGGTCCTGGGTTGTAGAAACCGTCTCATACAAGACCCCTGTGCCCTGCTCAGTTTGGTCTTTGTTGGGCTCTTGTTCTCCCCAAGTCTCACCAACCTCCCCCATTTCTATCATTATTTCTTGCCCTCTGCCAAAGGCTTGAGCGCGAGTCTTAATATCTGCTCTGATACATCGCTACATTGACCCCCCACCCCCACCCTCCAGAGGTCCTCCTTGGCATGCTCCTGTCCTGTTGCTTGTTTTCTCCTCCACTCAATGTCCATGCCA
>CM053761.1:68109692-68120856 GCA_028658305.1 Pachyuromys duprasi | reverse complement strand
TTTCCTCCTTTTTAATTGCTGAGTAGTATTCCATTGTGTAAAAGTACCATAATTTCTGTATCCATTCCTCAACTGAGGGACATCTGGGTTGTTTCCAGGTTCTGGCTATTACAAATAAAGCAGCCATGAACATAGTTGAGCAAATGCCCTTGTTGTGTACTTGAGCATCTTTTGGATATATGCCTCAGCTTTTCAAGATGAGGCTTTATACTCAGTTCCTAGGGTTGCTGATGCTCTGGATCCCTGGCAAGGTTAGAGGCAAGAAATGAGCTCCCCGTGGGGACTGTGGGACACTGCTGCGCAAGTGTACTTAGTTCAAATGCAAATGTGCCTGTGGATTTAGACCTATATCTTGAGAGAGCTGACAAGAAGGACCTGGGCTCTGATGAAGATCGTCACACAGAAGGAGTGGGATGATATGAGCAAATCCTAGAGCAGTGGTTCTCAGCCTTTGTAATGTGGGCATATGTGCATGTGAGAAGACATGCATGGAGAAACCACAGAATTTCCAAATTTTCCTGAAATGCACCTCAGCATATTTCTGCCATTTTCTGCAGTATGTTTAGGTGATGTAGGAATTTCAGCATTGTTTACTATATATTTACAATGCCTATCTATTCTGATATCTGTGGAATTTATGCTACACCGTACAAAATTAAATATGAGACACGGTGAAATCCTTCTATAAAGCTAATCAAGCACATTCATGCCATTAACATGCTGATTTTCTTTTACTTTAAAAAGGCTTTACATTTACATAATACAAAATGTTTTAAAATAGTATTTTTATGATTTATGCACTAATGTTTGTCATCTATACCAAGTTTATAGAACTATACGCCTTATGTGTCGAACATTTCACAGGGGATATCACACTTCCAACATACAAACCAGGCATTGGCCACAGATACTGATCCATATATTTCCAAGCAGGACCCTAGGGATCTTGACAGCCTATGTGGCAATGGGTCTAGAAACATGCATATTTTGTTCTCAAAATCTGCAGATTGGAGGATGATGTTGCCATCATTTATTATGTTGTAAAATGATTTCATCTTAGAGTGCTTTAACCTAAAATGAAAACCTCCATACTTAGAAGGTCCAACTGCCTTCATGTTTTATTTGTCTTTGGAACATCACTGAAACTTTTTCTGAATTAGTGTGAAAGAAAGAAAATTTGATAGTTACAGATGAGTTCTATACCCCATGGGAAACACATTTTCATCCATGTAAAGCCTTAATGGTGCCTTTAGCTACACCATCCTCAGCCGGACAATATGGAGCAGAAGAATATACATTGTCCAATCTCCTCTAAATGAATAGCTGTGAGCAAATGTATAGGAAGTTCCTGGATATCAAATTCATGTGTTGCTCTGAACATGGGTAGTGCTTTTAGATGATCTTTTGTGGCTTGAAGACACTTCTCATTTTTTGGACAGAGAGATAGAAACCAAATCAAAACCATAAAAATTACTTCATTTGAATAACTAAAAAAGAAAATCATAAAAGCTTAAAACACATGGAACTACCATATAATTAATCTACTACTGCAGTAGGTATGTTTTTGAACAAATTTAAAACAGCAGAAAATACATGTTTCTACACCCTTATATATTACTGCACTATTTACAAAAGTATGAACTAAATCAGGGAAATGTCTATCAACAAATGAATAGATGAAAAAGGAGGTGCATATGTGCAACATTTACTCAGCTACATTAAAGACAGAAATCACAGAATGTGTTAAATTATCTCCATGGCTCAATAGATAGATAGATAGATAGATAGATAGATAGATAGATAGATAGATAGATAGGTAGATAGATAGATAGATAGAGATATGTATAGATAGAGATTTAGAGATACAAATAGATATATAGATATATATTTGTTTCAGTAAGAGTTCATTGTACATTTTATATTTTCTTTTCTTTTTCTTTTTTTAAAAAAATAAATAATTTTTATTTATTTATTATTGTTAATATTAATTACAGTTCATTCACTATATATCCCTTATAAAGTCCATTGATCTTCCATATTCCCTTCTTCCCTCCCAATCCTAACATTCATCCCTTATGTTCTCCCTGAGCCCACTGATAGGGAGGTTGCTCCCCACTCCCATCTGACCCTAGCCTATCATGTCTCATGAGGACTGGCTGTGTTGTCCTCCTCTGTGACCTGGAAAGACTGTTCCCCCATCAGGGGTAGGTGATCAAAGAGCCAGCTACTGAGTTCAAGTCAAAGACAGTCTCTATTCCCCTTGGATACTAAGCTGCCATGCACTACATATGAGCAGCGGTTCTAGGTTATATGCATGAATGGTCCTTGGTTGGAGTATCAGTATCAGAAAAGGTCCCTGTGAAAGATATTTTGGTTCTGTTGCTTTCCTTGTGGAGCTCCTCTTCTCTCTGGGTGTTACTATCTTCCCCATCTTTTTTTAAACATTTTTATTTTATATTAATCACAGGTTATATACTTTGTATCCCAGCCATAACCCCCTCCTGCATTCCCTCCCTATCCCACCTTTCCCTCCCTCATCTCCTCCCTGCCCCTTTCGAAGTCTACTGAGAGGGGAGGACCTCCTCCCTCTCCATTTAACTCTAGTTTATCAGGTCTCTTCAGGAATGGCTACAATGTTCTCTTCTGTGGTCTAGCAAGGATGCTCCTCCCTCGGGGGTGGGGAGGTCGAAGAGCCAGCCATTGAGTTCATGTCCAAAATAGTCCCTGTTCCCCTTACTAGTGTACCCACTTGGGTATTGAGCTGCCAGTTGCTACATACAAGTAGGGGTTCTAGGTTATAACTATACATGGTCCTTGGTTGGAGAGACAGTCTCATAAAGTCCCCTGTGCCCTGATATATTTGGTCTTTGCAGAGCTCCTGTCCTCTCCAATTCATATTAACTCCCCCTTCTTTCATACGATTCCCTGAACTCTGACAAAGGGTTGGTTATGTTTCTTGATATTTGCTTTGATACACTGCTAGGTAGAGTCTTTCTGAGCCCCTCTGTGGTAGGCTCTTGTCCTGTGACTGGTTTTCTCCTACATCCAATGTCCATCCAATTTGACTTTCTAAGTGAGGATTAATCCTCTTACCCCAGGTCCTCTTTCTTGTTTATCTTCTTTAGGTGTACAAAGTTCAGTATGTTCATCCTATTTATAGCTCTATACACGTGGATATATATCATGTGCATCTTTCTGCTTTTGGGATACCTCACTCAGGATGATGGTTTCTAGGTCCCACCATTTGCCTGCAAATTCATGATTTACTCCTTTTTAATTGCTGAGTAGTATTCCATTGTGTAAAAGTACCACAATTTCTGTATCCATTCCTCAAGTGAGGGAAATCTGGGTTGTTTCCAGGTTTGGGCTCTCACAAATAAAGGAGCTACGGACATAGTTGTGCAAATGTCCTTGTTGTGTACTTGAGCATCTTTTGGATATATGCCTAAGAGTGGAATAGCTGGATCTTGAGGAATCACTATTCTTAATTGTCTCAGAAAACGCCAAATTGATTTCCAGAGTAGTTGTAACAGCTTACATTCCCACCAGCAATGAAGGAGGTTTATTCTTCCTCCACAACCTCTCCAGCATGTGTTGTCACTTGAGTTTTGATCTTTAGCCATTCTGACAGGTGTAAGGTGAAATCTTAGGGTCATTTTGATTTGCATCACCCTGATGGCTAAGGATGTTGAATATTTCTCTAAGTGTTTTTCTGCCATTCTACAGTCCTCTACAGAGAGTTCTCTGTTTAGCTCCATACCCCATTTTTTAATTGGATTACTTGATTTCTTGCTTTTTAACTTCTTGAGTTCTTTATATATACTGGATATTAGCCCTCGGTCAGATATAGGGTTGGTGAAGATCCTTTCCCAGTCTGTAGGCTGTCGTTTTGTTTTGATGACAGTGTCTTTTGCTTTACAGAAGCTTTTCAATTTCATGAGGTCCCATTTATTGATTGTTGATCTTAGAGCCTGTGCTGTTGGTGTTCTATTTAGGAAGTCATTTTCTGTGCCAATGAGTTCTAGGGTCTTCCCCACTTTTTCTTCTAACCGGTTTAGTTTGGTTTTATGTTGAGGTCTTTGATCCACTTGGACTTTATCTTTATGCAGGGTAAAAATATGGATCTATTTTCATTTTTCTGCGTACAGATATCCAGTTGGACCAGCACCATTTGTTGAAGATACTGTCTTTTTTCCATTGAATGGTTTTGGCTTCTTTGTCAAAAATCAAGTTTCCATAGGTGCATGGGTTCATTTCTGGGTCTTCTATTCAGTTCAATTGATCCACTGTTCTATTTCAATGCCAATACCATGCAGTTTTTATTACTATTGCTCTGTAGTACAGCTTGAGATCAGGGATGGAGATACCTCCCGGTGATCTATTGTTGTACAGGATCATTTTGGAAATTCTGGGTTTTTTGTTTCTCCATATGAAGTTGAGAATTTTTCTTTCAGGATCTGTGAAAAATTGTGTAGGTATTGTGAAGGGAATACTTTGAACCTGTAGATTGCTTTTGGCAGAATGACCATTTTCACTATGTTAATCTTTCCAATCCATGAACATGGGAGGTCTTTCCATTTTCTGATATCTTCTTCAATTTCTTTCTTCAGAGATTTGAAGTTTTTTTTTTTTCATACAGGTCTTTCACTTGCTTGGTTAGAGTCACCCCAAGGTACCTTATGTTATTAGTGGCTATTGTGAAGGGTTTTGTTTCCCTAATTTCCTTCTCGGCCCTTTTGTCTTTGGTGTACAGGAGGGCTTCTGATTTTTTTGAGTTGATTTTGTATCAGCCATTTTGCTGAAGGTGTTTATCATTTTAATTAATTCATTTTTATTAATTACAGTTTATTCACATTGTATCCCAGCTGTAGCCCCATCCCTTCACCCCTCCCAATCCAACCTCCCTCCTTCATATCATCCCATACCCCTCCCCCAGTCTACTGAGAACAGAGGTCCTCCTCCCCTTCATTCTGACCCTAGCCTATCAGGTTTCATCAGGACTTGCTGCATTATCTTTCTCTATCCTAGTAAGGATGCTCCCCCATAAGGGGGAGGTGATCAAAGACCAGCCACTGAGTTCATGTCAGAGACAGACTATGTTTCCATTACTAGGGTACCCACTTGGAGACTGAGCTGCCATGGGCTACATCTGTGCAAGGGTTCTAGATTATTTCCATGCCTAGTCCGTGTTTACAGTATCACTCTTAGAAAACACCACTTTGCCCAGATTTTTTGGTTCTGTTGTTCTTCTTGTGGAGCTCCTATTCCCTCCAGGTCTTTCTATCTCTCCCTTCTTTGATAAGATTCCCTGCACTGTGCCCAAAATTAGGTTATGAGTCTCACCATCTGCATTGATACACTGCAGGGTAGAGTCTTTTAGAGGCCCTCTCTGATAGGCCCCTGTCCTGTTCCCAATTTTCTCCCTCTTCTGATGTCTGTACTGTTTGCCTTTCTGAATGAGGATTGATCATCTTACTCAGGGTCTTCCTTCTTGCTTACATTCTTTAGATGTACAGATTTTTGTATGTTTATAGTATATTATATATCTGACATACACTTATAAGTGAGTACATACCATGCATGTCTTTCTGCTTCTGGGATACCTCACTTTTATTAACTATTAATATTTCTTATTGATTTATCTTTTAGTTAAGCAGCAGTTATTTCTAAACCTGCTTTATTCCCAAATCACCACACAAAGAGTAGGATTTATTTAATTAATCTAGAGCACATTGCTAGACATTAGGTACTCCATATTAAAACTCCAAGCCTGAATGGTAGTTTCCTTCCATTCAGAATTCACCCATTATACTTGCTTTTAGTCATAGCTTAGGTCTGGTTCATCTCTCTTTGTGGTTCAAAGTCCTGACCTGCGGATCTCTCCTCTTCCACCCCTCCCACTGGCTTCCTTCTTCTACCCTGTGGACAAGGATGCCCCACACTATTCTCTCCATTGCACAACATTGGTTAGTTGTTTAATTAAAAATACAGAGAAGAAATGGTGGCATGTTTACAGGAACTTGATACAGGTGAAGCTTAGAATGAACATTGCAATGCAGTGTAAGGATCGAAACCAGATAGTGGGGTAGAGAAATCAGCATTTGAATGACCAAGGGTAAATTATATGCACAACAATACAATATTATATGTATTTCACGTCCAATAAATCGCTCCTTTTCTTTCAATACAATAAAAGTGATGAAAACTATAAGGTAAGAGTTACATGTGCAATGTCCTGTTCACATATATTTGGCATGTTAGGAGAATGTATTTGATTATCGATCCTACATTAACTAGTTTAGAGTTCTATAACTAAGTTAATTTTTATTCTTATTGGTATCACCTATTTGAAAACAACTTCTTAAATTCTAAATAACTTAAGCTTAATTGTGGAACTGTAACTATTTGGTCTTCAACCCCACCAGAGACTTGAGAAGTAATAAAAATTCATTACTGGAGTAAATAGGAAGTGCATGCTAGCAACTTCCAAAAAATTTTTAAAAAATGACAAAGACAATTTGCTGCCTGAACAGTTACTCAAAACTCTCCATAACGCTGGAGCATCATCTTCAGCCTTCTGGCTCAGAATATTTAACAGACATATGTGTGAAACAGGAACTATTTAGGACTTACTTACCTTGTCTTGGCAGAGTTCAACAGACAGTTAGTCCAGGATTCTGTCTGCCATGAAACAAAGGCATTTTTTTTTTTCCTGAATGGCTCATTTGCCACATTTGAAGGCATCTCCATATAGAGATTCTTCAATGCTCATCATCTTCTTTGAGGTAGGCTGGGTGCTGCCAGGAAATGATCTGTCTCATTGTCAAAGAATCTATAGAATAATAAAGATATTTTCTAAATCCTGTATCCTGAAGGTCTCTGAAGTTTTTGAAGAATTACCTATTTTTATGTAATTGATCTGTCTACAAAGTCATATCTATCTGTTAAATCTAGGATGTACACCCATGTGAAAAATTAGACTAGTGTCTTATATGACTATGAGTTGATTAACTAAAAATTAACTTGCATTACCTAATACCCTAAACAGTTGGTAGTAACAGTTCAAAAGTATTAGATGTAACTTTGAATTTGTATCTACATACTAAAATTTATCAATGAATTAAAAATAAACATATTTTTAGCCACTAATAAAATGATGTACCTTGGTATGACTCTAACCAAGCAAGTGAAAGACCTGTTTGAAGAAAAACTTCAAGTCTCTGAAGAAAGAAATATTGAAGATATCAGAAGATGGAAAGATCTCCATGCTCATGGATTGGTAGGATTAACACAGTGAAAATGGCCATCCTACCAAGAGCAATCTACAGATTCAATGCAATACCAACCAGTATACCAACACAGTTCTTTACAGATCTTGAAAGAACAATTCCCAACTTCACATGAAAAAAAAAAATAACAGAATTGCCCAAACGATACTGTTCAACAACAGATACTCTGGAAGTATCTCCATCTCTGATCTCATGCTGTACTACAGAGCAATAGTAATAAATTTAAGGATATCCTAGATCATGTATCTGTTTAGAGGTTTAGGCCTAGGAGTTTTAAATATATGTTTTAACTTTTTTTGTCTTATCCCCTTTCTTTATACAGAATGGGCAGTTATGCCTTTATAGCCAAACTTTATATAAACTCCTTTTTACCTTTAGCATTTAAGCATACTCTAGGCATCTTATACCTGGATTTTTACATTGGTTGTGCCTATATTTGGCTTGTCCCTTTTTTGATACAGGATGGATGGTTCAGCCTTTTAAACATCTGAATTAAAATATTTTATTTTCTAGGACTTAAATAGGCTGTCATGTACTTTGCCACCTGTAAGGCCCCTGTGTCTTTTGTGCATCAGGCATTACTGAAATTTGTCCCCCGTGAAAATGTCACATGTTAGAAAAGATAGGGTGGGTTCCAGAATATTGTGCTACCTTTATCTAGTCAGCATTTAAAAGCTTTTTGACATGGGAGATATGCAGTTTGCATGTTTTTCTCCCAGCCTAATTGACAATATTGACAAACAGAACATATTTCTTAAGCCACAATGCCTTTTTGTACCAGTTTTGTGGAAGTACCAGTTTTTGAGATTGGCTAGCCTTTTCAGGGCAGTGTGACATCATCTCTACTTATATAAACTTAAAATTGATGTGAATCCAACCTTTAGATCAGGAAGGACATAACATCTATTATTAAGAAAAAATAACCTAAATTGTAACCTTAATGAAAATTTTGTCATTTTGAATCTTAGGGTATTTCTGCAAGTGGCAAAACAGCAGGAGTTGCCATCCTGGATTTTATTATGTAAATTAGGCTGATTTGGAGCTCAGAGATCTGCCTATTTCTTTTTAATTTGTGTTGGTATTAAAGGCATGTGCCTTCACAAACTTGTTTAATTTTTTTTCTTGATCCATGTCAATATAACTCAAACCCTTTAAATGAAAATAAAGCAAAGAGAGAAGAAAACTTTAAGTTTGGGGTCTGTTGTGCAAATTTAGGCTGTAATAAGCAAAGCGCAGTTGGTTATTATTTTTGGAATTTAGTTGTTGTTTCAGTGAAATTGAAGACCCTTACTAGAAAGAGCTGACAAGTATCTTACAGTCAGAGAGCTCTGAATTTTAGCTGCTATTAATCTAATTTTTATTATTAAGATTGTCCTTTCTATGTCTGTAACTTAGTATTCCATTCCTTGGATTTTTCTACATTTTCTCCTTGAATTTTCTTGGAGAAGGCATGGAGAAGAGCCATCACTATTAAACATATTTTAACCAGATCCATGACTATGACAACCAATTTAAAACCAAAAGGGATTTGAATACCCACTGCCATGGCAGTTTTTATTTTAGATACAGTTTTAGGCCCAGGCTCTGTCTAGAGGTCTGTCTGCCTCCAATTCTTTCTTTCCAGCCATGGTTGCTGTTGTTGCTCTGAGCCAGACACAGTATATGGAAACCATGGTTGTGTACCTCTCCTGTTAGACTGTAATGGCAGCCAGTTTTGTTAAGTTTCAGGTCTACCCACAGTAGGCTGCCTTTTGCTCTTGTGCCTGTTTAAGATTCTCTCTTAAAGACACAGTGATTGACCTGGGAGTTTTTAAGTTTTAAGTTTGGGCTATATCAGTGGGAGCTTATCCCCCCTGTTGCCAAATTATGTTAATGTATGATTTAAAAGATGTGGATACTTAGATTAGTTGTGCACCATTTATTGTGAGTTGTTTTGTTGTTTTTGGCTTTTTAATTTTAATTTTTTATAGTAATTCCAGTTTATTTACTTTTTATCCCACTTATAGTCCTCTCTCACATTCCCTCCAATTTAAACTCTCCCTCCCTCATCTCCTTCCATGCCTCTCTTCAAGTCCATTGACAGGTAGGTCCTCTTCCCTTTCCATTGACCCTAGCCTATCAGGTCTCATCAGGACTCATTGCATGCTCTTCCTCTATGGCCTGATAAGGCTGCTTCCACCTTTGGTGGAAGTGATCAAAGAGCCAGCCCCTGATGTCATGTCATGTCAGAGACATTTCCTGTTCCCCTTACTAGGAAACCCACTTGGATACTGAGGTACCATAGGCTACATCTGTGCATGGGTTCAATTTTTGTCTCTCATGATTACACATTCTGTCCTGTTGATCTCTCCTCTTTAACTTCTCCCACTTCCTTCCTTCTCCTTCCCTTCCGACCAGGATGTCTCCTCCTTTTCTCTCCACTGCATAACATTGGCTTGTCTTTTTTTTTTTTATTGGCTTGTCTTTTAATTGAATATACAGAGAACAAATGGTGCCATTTTTACACAATCTTGAGACAGGTGAAACTTAGAATAAACATTACAATGAAATGTCCATATTGAAACCAGAGAGTGAGGTACAGAAATCAGCATTTGAATGAACAAAAGTAAATTGTATACATCCAAAAAAAACATTGTACCAACACCCTACTCAGGATGATCTTTTCTAGTTCCCACCATTTCACTGCAAAGTTCATAATTTCCCTGTTTGAAAGACTAGGATCAGAAGGAAGGAAAGTAAGACCTCCCCTATCAGTGGACTTGGGGAGGAGCATGTGTGGAGAAGGGGGAGAGAAGGTGGGATTGGGAGAGGTGGAGGGGAGGGTTTATTGGGGGATACAAAGTGAATAAAGTGTAATTAATAAAAAATGAAAAAAATGAAAAAAATGCATTATGTGACATAAAGGTGAGGGAAGATGTGTTAGGAAATGGGAAGCTGGAAGGAAGAAGTATGTAGTGGATATCATTAATGTATATTGCATATATATGTATATATATATATATGTATATATATATATGAATCTTTAAAAATAAAAAAAATATAAATTGCTGAGTAGTATTCCATTGTGTAACTGTCTCACAGTTTCTGTATTCATTCCTCCATTGAGTTACATCTGTGTTGTTTCCAGATTCTGGCTATTACAAATAAAGCAGCTATGAACATGGTTGAGCAAATGTCCTTGTTGTGTACTTGAGCAACTTTTGGATATATGCCTAAGAGTGGTATAGCTGGATCTTGAGGAAACACTATTCCTAACTGCCTGAGAAAGTGCCAGATTGATTTCCAAAGTGGTTGTACATTTGAATTAGAATTTATTTTTCTGTGTTTGGGGATATACTTTAACCAACTTCTCCTGGAACAGGCTGACTAATAGTAGTCTTGAAATCTTCCACATCTTTGATGATTTTCTTATGCATACACCATCAGTTTCTGTGAAAACCATTGGACAGGAAGGATCAGGCTTCTACTCATGACAACATGAGTGGCTGATTCAGGACTTTCTCAGAGTCACAGCCTTTTGAGTAAGTTTCAAGTGAGACCCTATTGCAAAGTGAAAAGAAAAAGAAATAAAAGGGGTTGTACAAACATCCTCACTGGTCTTGCAAGAAAATTTTCTTGAGAATACAGATGAGAATGCAGCTTTGATAATACCTTGACTGTGGCCTATAAGAGCTGGAGGAAAGGCTCTAGCCATAAGCTGCTACTATATCAGGACATATTTTACCTTCTATATCTTTTCTTTTTTTTTATTAATTTATTTATTTTTATATCAATCACAGGTTAGGTACTTTGCATCCCAGGCATAGCCTCCTCCCTCATTCCCTCTCACCCTCCCACTCCCTCCCTCCTCTCCCTCCTCCCCGCCCCTTCCAACT
>CM053761.1:68068153-68109192 GCA_028658305.1 Pachyuromys duprasi | reverse complement strand
GAGGTTTTTGCGGGGAATAACTGGGTGTCCCTAGGGTTTTCCCACTTGATTTTCTCACCGTGGGAGTTCTGCTCACCTGGCAATCACGGGTGCTGGCGTTTTAGGTCCCAGAGTTCAGTCTCCTGGTCGCTGCGTTATTTCTGTTGTCCTACTCCTCAGACACAGTGTCCTCTAGTGGCAGCCATCTTGGATCTCCCCCTCTATATCTTTTCTATGCTGGTTTATTTTTTATAAAAAATGAACTCAAAAGTGTGGGGTGTATGCATTTGTACATTTGTTAACTCATTTCATATATTGTTTTCTTTATTGGTGTTTTTTTTTTTCAGCATTGGTGTATATTCTGCTGTAGCAGACATCAGAAGAGCTCTGCCAGCTTTGTTTGGTCGTCATTTTCTTAGTAGATTTACTTCTGTCATTTGACTCCCAGCATATGTATGCCATTACCATTGGTGTATTTCTTGAGAAAACAGAAAATTGGTACAGATTTTAACCTGGTCCAACAATACATCCATCTTTATTTCTGAATTAGGAGCCTTAAAGTTTTTAATTTCTATAATTCATTGGGTCTTGATGGACTAAATTGTTATTTGTTTGTTTCCTTTTTCCCTACTCCTCAACTATATTGGAGTTTTCTGTCTTACAGGGATAGAAAAGATACTGATGTCTTTTCCTGCTACCCATTGTCCATGTATTCTGGTCATGACACCATCATTTTTCTGTGCTCTCACAATTGAGGCACCCTTTCTTTTTGTCTATATGTATAGTATTTTTATAGTATTTTCTGTAGTGCTGTCTTCAAGGTAACTGTCATTTCCTTAGTTTGTGATTTTCTTGTAGTGTCCTTATTACTTCCTCAAGTTAAAATATGTTTTTTCAGCACATAGCTAACTTTTATGGCAATTACCTACTATCAGGACCTGAAATATATTGTTCTATTCTTTTCTTCTCATTAAAGTTTTGAATGAGAAGTCACAAGTCATTTTGATACACAAGTTTTGTGAGAATTCACAAGTCATTCTCAATGCTTTTGCTATTGAGTTGACATTTTTCCATTATATCTTTGAACATTTTACTTTGTCATTTTTTGCATTATAGATACAATCTTTGATATGCAGAATTCCTTCAAACATAATAATTCCTTCAAAACATAACAAATATGTTTATTTATATATTTATAAACATATAAATAATACAAAATTATTACAAATATTTATATATGTTACCAAATTATTGATGTATCATTGCTGTGTTTCTTCTGCTCCAACTTTGATTCAGGATATTCTTTCTTCCATTTTATTGAGTGTTGTTGTTATTTCTTTATTCTTAGTTTTGTATATGAGGCATTGAAATTTTAATTCTGAGCATTACAATTGTTTTTTCACCCAACCTCACTTTTTTGCAATGTTTCTGATTGTTTTATTCATCTTGCTCATTTTTGCCTATATATCTCTAGCTTTCCTACCTTTGATTGAATAATGAATTTCTTGTATCTTTTTCGGTAATTCATATATTTATGAATATATTTTGAAATCTTCACCCCAAATTTTACCTATTTCAGTATCTTTAGGTTGAATTCTTAACGGAATTATGATTCTTTGGAGGCATTAATCTGACTTGAATTTTTATGAGCTTATGTTTCTGTAGCATAATTTATATGTTAGTTTAAGTACCACTTTTGGTTAATTTGGGGCTTTTGCAATTTAGTGACCTACTCTCAAGGGTTCCCTGTCCATAATCACTCAGAGAACTATTCAGTTTTAAAATATCTTAATCTTTCAGGCTGTTAACCTTGCTACTTGGGGCCACTGGTCACAAGAACTCAAAAGCAGAGGAGCCTTGGATTTGAATCCTGTGTCTGCAGACTTAAGGCCTATTGCCTTGCCAATAGAACTTTTGACGTTTTGGCTCTTAAGCTGCAGGAGACAATCTTTAGTTAAGCGCTTCTGATATTTATTTATTTTTATTCCGTGAAATTTCTTTTCACTTTTATTTTTTATTACAGTTTATTCAATTTGTGTACCTGCTTTAGGCTCCTTCTTTTCCTCTCAATTCCTCCCTCCCTCTTCTTTCTGGTGTCTCTCCCCTAGTTCACAGATAGGGAAGATCCTCCTCTCCTTCTGTCTGACCCTAGCCTATCAGGTCTCATCAGGACTGTCTGTATCCTCTTCCTCTGTGACTTGGCAAGGCTGCACCCCCAGTGGGTGGTCATCAAAAGAGTCAGCCACTGAGTTCACTTCAGAGACAGCCCCTGCTCTTTTTACTAGTGAACCTGCTTGGAAATTGAGCTGCCTATGGGCTACATTTGATCAAGCGATCTAGGTCCAATCCATGCATGGTCCTTGGTTGGAATATCAGTCTCTGCAGGTCCATTTGATGGGTTAATAAAAATGGGACTCACAGTTGTGTGAGTGTAAAATGAATGCTGGATCTGGATGATGGATGTGAATATAAGAAGCTAAACAACTGTGTAGCCCAGGCTGGCCTGAACTTGTGATCTTCCTGCCTTTGCTTCCTTCAGCAAATCCCACCAGCATATGCCACCACAACCTCACTAAACTGAAAAGCTTCTGTAAAGCAAAGGACACTGTCATCAGAACAAAATGACAGCCTAAAGACTGGGAAAGGAGCTTCACCAAACATATATCTTACAGAAGTTTAATACCCAGAATATATAAAGAACTAAAGAAGTTAAAATGCAACAAATCAAGTAATCCAATTAAAAAGATCCAACTTAAAAATCAAATTTAAAAAATAAAAAGAAAGGCGCTAAACAACAAGAAGGATCCTAGAAAGATGCTTAATTCTCAATCAGAAGGTAAGCAGGATAGATATCAGAAGTGGAAGATGATGGAGCAGAAGAGGAACCTTCTACAGAGGGCCTCAGAAAGATTCTACTGATCAGGGTATCAAAGCAGACACTTAGAATCATAGCCAAACTTTGGGTAGAATGCAGGAAATCTTATAGAAGAAGGATATAAAAAGACTTGGAGGGGACAAGAGCTCCACTAGGAGACCAGCAGAGTCAAAAAATCTGGGCTTCTATTTTTTTAACAGCAGGCAGTCCTAAAAAGACTGACAAAGGGCCCCTGGCTTGTCTACTCAGTTTACTTATTTCCAAATGCTAGAGCCTGCCATGGAGCTTTTGACTGCTTGGAAAGAAGGCCTTTCCCAAAAGAAAGCCTTGTTAGAGCTAACTGCTCCAGCAGTGAGAAACAACTGGAACTGTGAAAAAGGAATCTCAGCCCCCTTCTTTGAATGAAGATAGCTTGCACAGCAACTTGCTAGAAGCTGGAAACTTGATTGCAGGAACTGCGAGGGATTCTAGACAGTTTATCACTACCTACTGGGTCCAGAAGTGCATATCCAGTCTTTGTGACAAGGCTCAACACAGTGGATTCTGTAACATGGAGTCTTCCCTAAGAGGCCAGCACAAGCAAAGTTCAGTTGCCTGGGTTTGGAAAGCAGGCCCAAATGGTTACCAGCTGGGAGAGTCTTGGGTTTCATTAATCCTATGATGATGGTGTTGATCTTAACTAGCATCTCCTCTTCATAAACTGCAGCAAATCCAGGCTGCCCTAGGGAAAATCCGTTTTCTGATCAGCTGTTGTGGCCATTTCCATTGTATCAGCCAAATGATCAGAAGTATAGCCCTGTACATATTTTTACACACATCAGTAGACAAAATGTAAAAGGATCTCCTTACCGATAAATTGATACACATTCATGTAACATATATATATATATATATATATATATGTTACATGAAGTATATATGTATATATATGTACATAATGTATATATGTATATATATATACATACAAAAAACAGATGGACACATTTACATGCAAACACATTGTTAGGATAGTGCACTGGAGGTCTACAGCACATTCATAAATCACACTACCAACAGGTTCCATGTGCTTTAGTATGGGAAGAGGGATGTGGTCACAAAGACTGTCTCTGGTCAAGGCAGGAGAGAGAGAGAGAGAAAGGCAAATCCTCTTATAAGGTGACCTATTTCATGCACAGAACTAACAGGTTGCAGGTGGTCATCAGGTGGTCACAAATTGCTGCCAATTCTGGAGGTGGCCTCACAGATGTCTGATGTCCTGCTTGTCAGGTGCCCTAGGGGATGGCCATAGGGCTGTGTGCTTATTGAGCCCAATACACATAAGTAGATATATATTTATGTATATTTATATATATTTACAAGTTATTGACGAAGCTAGTTCCATCAGGCTTCAAAGTTTATTCTAAGAATTTCATTCTACTTATACCCCTTTAACATACAGTACTTATGTCAGAAGAATAATTGCCTCACAGCAATTAGCAGGATAATTGATTACATAATTATTTTAAACATAATGCATTCCAAAAGGTTCAGAGCAGGTACAGAAAAATAATAATTCATGTCATGTGTTAACATAGTCCATGTTTTAGAATATATGGTCAGATAATTGTTTTTAAATCTTTGTATTAAGAGATTCTAAAACGTTTTAGCTAAAGAAGATAAACAAGAAAGAGGACCCAGGGTAAGATGATCAATTCTCACTTAGAAAGATAAGTGGGATGGACATTGGAAGTAGAAGAAAACAAGTAACAAGACAGGAACCTACCACAGAGGGCCACTGAAAGACTCTGTTTTGCAGTGTATAAAACCAGATGCTGAGACTCATAACCAAACCTTCAGCACAGTGAAGGGAATCATATGATAAAAAGGGGAGTTAGTATGACCTGGAGAGGACAGGAGCTCTACAAAGACCAAATATATTAGGGCACAGGGGGGTTTTATGAGACTGTTTCTCCAACCAAGGACCATGTATGGATATAACCTAGAACCTCTGCATAGATGTAGCCCATGGTAGCTCAGTATCCAAGTGGGTACCCTAGTAATGAGAACAAGGACTGTTTCTCACATGAACTAAATGGCTGGCTCTTTGAAACCCCTCCCCAACAAGGGAGGATCAGCCTAGCTAGGGCACAGAGGAGGACATTGCAGGGAGTCTTAAAGATACCTGATAAGCTAGGGTCAGATGGAGGTGGAGGATGACCTCCCCTATCAGTAGACTTGGAAAGGGGCAAGGAAGAGATGAAGGAGTTAGGGTAGGATTGGAAGTGAATGAGGGATGGGGCTACGACTGGGATACAAAGTATATAACCTGTGATTAATATAAAAAATAAAGATTAATTAAAAAAGACAGCCAAACTTTGGTCAGAGCTCATAGTCATAGGAAAGATGGGGGGAATTGAAGGAAACACAATGGACAAGAACACAATAACAAGAAAGACAGAGCAAATCCTGGCACAGAAGGCACAGGAGAGACTGATGAACAACCAAATACTATACATGAAGAGGACAAGACCTCCTCATCTGACGTATCCTATAAGTAGTACAGACTCCATGTGGGGATCTAGTAAGGGGACCATGGCTGTCTATGACCTGGACTCTGCAGCCTGTTCTTTAATCACTACCCCCTGGTAGAGGGCATTGCTAGGCCAAAGAGAAAGAAGATACAGGCAGTGCTAATGAGACTTCATAGGCAGGAGTCAGATAGTAGGAGAGGAAGGCTCCCCATTTCTGAGAAGTATGGGATAGGAATAAAGGGTAAGAGCTAGGTAGATTGGGACAAGATGCATTCGAGGGAGAGGGCTACAATTAGGATGAAAAATGAAAAAAATCATACAGGTAAATTTTAAAACAGATTACTAGACACACAACAGAGATTTCTGTACCTTGATGACAAGGCAGATGAAGTAGCTATCTCAATGATTCCACTGTGTCTACAACAATATTCAGACACAAAATACGGAGGAAACCTGATACATTAACAAAACACCAACCATAGGAATATTGTGGATAGAGGAAAGAAAGCAAGCAGGTCAAGAGCACAGAAGACACATTCAACAAAAACTTAGAGGAATATTTATCTAATCTAAACAATGAGATATCTGCCAAGCATTGTACAAGACCCATACAAAATACCAAGTATATTGAAACAGAAAAGAAGTTTTCCACAACACATAGCAATCAAAACACTTCACATGTTTTGGGGTGATTAAGGGTGATTAAAGGATTCAAGGGGACAAGACAAATAGAGCAGGATCATTAAAATAACATGATTTCTCAGTGAAGACTGTAAAATAAAGGTCTTGTAAAGATATCCTACAAACTCTGAGGGACCACAGGTTCAGCCAACAGTATTATATTCCACAAACCTACCAACAATAGACCGAGGAAGAAAAAACATTTCACAATGACATGAACCTTCAGAGGTAAGGGTCAGCAATAGTGAGATGTCAAGTGGAAGAAACACAGAAGGAGGAATTAAGAAGACAACAGGAAAACTTGGGACCAGGAATTCTTGCATAAGTTGATGGTTATGTTAAGAAAGTTTATTATAAAGTGTAGCATATTCTATATTATTTGAAGCGAGGTGATGGATCAAGGTGAAAAGAGAGCTAAATCAGATACCAAACAGAGGATGCCTCAGTCAGATCTGCCCTAGGACTGACATCCATGGCCCTTCAGGGGAGAAAGCCCAATTCTGAGGGACTGAAATCTTAACTGCTTCAATGCTCAGGCCCCATGTTCACAGTGGACCTTGCCAAGACTACCTTGGACAACAACAGAGAACTAAAATTCTCTTAGTCTTTTCTTGCGGGCTTCTGGGAGAGCATTGGGACATTCTGCCTCTTAACATGCTCCCTGTTATTTAAAAATTTTTTTCAACCATGATCATGGTAGGTTTATTTGTTTTTTGTTGAGAGGGGAGGTCCTCCTCCCCTTTCAGGTCTAACCAGGACTGGCTGCACTGTCCCCTGTGGCCTGTCCAGGTTGCTACCCCCTCAGGCAGAAGGTAATGAAAGAACCAGCCACTGAGTTCATGTCAGAGACAATCCCTGTTCCCTTTACTAGGGTACCCACTTGGATACTGAGCTTCCAGAGGCTACATCTGAGCTGAAGTTCTAGGTTATATCAATGAATGGACTTTGGTTGGAGTATCAGTGTCAGAAAAGATCCTTGTGCGCAGATTTTTGCTCTGTTGCTCTCCTTATGGAGCTCCTGTCCTTTCTAGGTCTTGCTATCTCCCCCTTCTTTTATAAGATGTATTTGAATAGCAATGAGACTCCAAGCTCCTGTAAACAAGCAAATGTGTCCTAACATTTTCAAAGTTTAATTAGCACAAATATTCTCAGCATAATACTCAATGAACATTGATGGTTGTTAAAGGATTTAATCTTTGCAGCTGGTATGATAAATCGTTGGCCAAGTATGAAAGAATTGAATGCAAGATGAATACTGCCCAGTTCAGTAATAAATTGCTGTGGATTCTTAAATCTAAACTAATAATTTCATGGTGCTGTATATTTGTAAATGATTTTAAATTTTATCCTATTTCTCTACAGATTCATTGTAACCTAAAGGCTAAACATGGAGATACCTAAAGACAGCATGACACTGTAAACTTCACTGATGCTTCTTGTTTCTGCTATATCCTCTAGGTGTAACACCCCAACTTCCAAAACTCTTACCTTCTCAGTCTTTATCTAAATATACCCATGTTTGCCAAAACTATAAAAGAATGAAAGCTGTCTCTGGATTAATTGACTGCTGACTACAGCATCAACTAGTCATGCATAGAAAATCTTAGGCAGAAGGGGGAAGTGTGCATTCCAAGGGCTATGTGTGCTGTAGGCAGCTGGTGAGTCTCTCAATGAGGTTTTTGTTAGAGGCTGAAGCACTGTGGGAGGAGAACTATAATCCTGCTGACAATAATAAACTGCCAGGTCGTCATCCTGCACACTGCTGATGGTGAAAGTAAAATCTGTCCCAGATCTACTGCCTGTGAACCGATCAGGGACCCCAGTCTGTCGAGTGGATGCATCGTAGATTAGAAGTTTAGGAGGTTGCCCTGATTTCTGTTGGTACCAAGCTACATACTTATCTACATTCTGACTGGATTTGCAGCTTATTGAGATCCTGTCTCCTACAGATGTGGACATGAATTCAGGAGTCTGGGTCATCACAATGTTCCCTTCAGCACCTACAATCAGAAAAATAAGATGAGTATAGACATATACACAAAATAAATTCCTGATACAAATGTTGGGTTCTAAAATTCCTTTTCTAATGGCATTGCCTGCATACTATTGGAATCCAATAGTAAATAGCTGTTTCTCTAAAAATGAGTTATATTGATGATATTCTAATACTCTTTAATGTCTCACCAGACATCCAGAGCAGCAGGAATAAGAAGACCTGGGCCTGTGAGTCCATCTTCATGCCCCTGCCTGTCTGATGTTTCAGTTTCACTGCAAAGGCCTGGTTTATAAAATGTGGGCATCTGGGCTGTCTTTTAGGGACCTATGCAAAGTAGTTATCAAATAAGAGAGTTAATAGCCTGGGTATTGTGTTGTGTTGTGTTATCGAGGTTAAATCTACAGCCGAAAATATCATCACAATGACTAGGCAATTACTGGGGGGGGAGGGGAAGTCAACATAAAAGTTCAAGGACCAATTATAGCTCTCAAACCAAAAATATCAAGATGCAGTCATGACACATTTCTGTTAAAAATCAAAAATTTATATGCCAAGTAAATTCTACAGAAATAATAGTAGAAAAATCTTTGATTTCAATTCTGAGGAAACAATAAATATCCTAATCAACAGCACCAGAAAGAAACAGGGGAAGGGAAAAAGAAGAAAGGAAAGAAAGAAGGGGAAAGTGAAGAGGAGGTTAGAGAAAGGAAAGAAAGGACAGGATGGAGAGAAGAAAAGGGAAATCTGGATTGGGGAGGAATGGTAAAGTGTGGAGAGGAGAGAAGTAAAGGAGAAGATGAAAGAGAATAATTATTAAAACAGAAAGGTTTAGGAGTAGAGTGTCAGGTCAGTGGCTACAAGAATCTGTTTCTCTTGTAAACGGCCCACGTTTGATTCCAAGCAATTATTTGGTAATTCTCAGCCATCTATAATTCCAGTTATGGCACACACATGGAAGAGCTACATACATACATATCTGATACACGCATAGAGCTTGAGATGCGAGCACTGAGCTTCTGCTCCAGCTGCTACTAAGTCTGCCGCCTGCATCCCGCTGTCATGGGTTCCAATTCTCTGAAAGTCCCAATGAACACTTTCCTTAAAAGCTGCTTTTGTTGTGTTGTTTATCAAAGCAGAAAAATAACTAATTAAAAGGGAGAATCCATCAAGAAGATATTATACCTGTAAGAGCACACACAGGAAATAAGAACAATTGTATCTCAACTATAATACTGCCATGGCTTCCTGTGTCTATTGCCTCCAAAAGCCCTTGCTCAATTTGGGGGGGGGGAGGGGGGCAGAGGACGAATACATAGAAGAGATTGGTTATATTGTTTACATGGGGGCTTCAGTTTCGCCTTCATAAATGTTAAACTTACTCATAAATATGAGAAAAAGCCTGGAAGGTAGAGTCTATCAACATACAATCATATTTCTGTAGTACAGAGTGAGGTTTCTGAGTCTACAATTTGACAGAAGACAGGGAAATTTCAGAGTGGTATGTGACCCATAACAAAGAGGCAGAAGTGGACATATGGCTTATAAACTGTTACCTGTACCTTCTCATTTATAAATATTTTTCCATTTTTAATTTTTATTAATTATACTTTATTTACTTTGTATCTCCTCATGGCCCCCTCTCTCTTCCCAACCCAATTCCATTCTCCCTCCTCCTTCTCCACACATGCCCTTCCCCAAGTCCACTAATAGGGGAGGTATTCCTCTCCTTCCTTCTGATCCTAGTCTATCAGGTCTCAACAGGAGTGGTATTGCTGTATGTTGGGGAAGTGCTATTCCTAATTGTCTGAGAAAGCTCTAGCAGTGGAAAAGAGTTCCCCTTTACTATATTAATCCTGCCAAGCCATGAGCATGGTAGATCTTTCCATCTTTTCAGAGCTTCCTCTTTTTCTTTCTTTCAACACTGGAAATTTTTTTCATAGAAGTCTTTGACTTGCTTGGTTAAGGTCACACCAAGCTACTTTATGTCCTTTGTGGCTATTGTGAAGGGTGTTGTTTTCCTAATTACTTTCTCAGTCATTTTTTCTTTTGTATACAGGAGGGCTACTGATATTTTTTTTAGTTAAATTTGCATCCAGCCACTTTGCTGAAGTTGTTTTTCAGCTGTAACAGTTCCTGATAGAATTTTGGGGGTCACTCAGGTATACTATCATATAACATGCAAATAGTGATACTTTGACTTTATTCTTTCCAAACTGAATCCATTTGATCTCCTTTAAGTGTCTTATTACTCTAACTAGGATTGTGTTGAAGAGATACCGAGAGAGTGGGCAGGCTTCTCTTCTCCATGATTTCAGTGTGATTGATTTAAGTTTCTCTCCACTGAGTTTTATATTGACTATAGACTTGCTGTATATTGCCATTATTATGTTTAAGTATGTGCCTTGTATCCCTGATCTCACCAAGACTTTAAACATGAATGGATGTTGGATAATGTCAAATGCTTTTTCAGCATCTAAGGAAATGATCATATAGATTTTCTCCTTTTGTTTATTTATATGGTGGATCACAATCATGGATTTCCATATATAAAACCACCCCTGCATGCCGAGGATGAAGCCTACTTGGTCCTAGTGGATGATGTCTTTGATGTGTTCTTCTATTTGATTTGCAAGTATTCTGTTGGGTATTTTTTTAATAAATGCACTTTATTTATTTTTATATGAATCACAGGTTAGGTACTTTGCATCCCAGGCATAGCCCCCTCCCTCATTCCCTCCCACTCTCCTCATCTCTCACTCATCTCCTCCCTGCCCCCTCCAAGTCCACCGACATGGGAGGATCTCCTCGCCTTCCATCCTACCCCAGTTCATCTTGTCTCCTCAGGGCTGGCTGCAATGTCCTCCCCTGGGATCTAGGTAGGCTGTTACTCCCTGGTGTGTATGGGGGAGGGTCAAAGAGCCAGCCATCGAGTTCATGACAGAAACAGTCCCTGTTCCCCTTTCTAGGGTCTTCAGTTGGACACTGAGCTAACAGGGGCCACATCTGAGTGGGGGTTCTAGGCCATATCCATACATGGTCCTTGGTTGGAGAAACTGTCTTGTGAAAGACCCCTTGTGCCCTGATCAGTTTTGTCTTTGTGGAGCTCTTGCTCTCCCCAAGTCTTACTAACTTCCCCTATTTTCATTATTATTCCCAAAAGCTTGGTTGTGACTCTTAATATCTGCCTTGATACATTGCTGTATCGATTCTTTCAGAAGCACTCTTTGGTATGCTCCTGTCCTGTTGCTTGTTTTATCCTCCATTCAATGCCCATCCCATTTGTTCATCTAAACGAGCATTGATCATACCAACCTGAGTCCTCCTTCTTGTTTATCTTCCCTAGGTGTATAGATTTCAGCATGACCTTCCTATCCTATAGGTCTATATAACTGAGTATGTACCATATGTTTCTTTCTGCTTTTGGGATACCTTGCTTAAGATGATCATTTCCAGGTCCCATCATTTGCCTGTGAATTTCATGATTTCCTCCTTTTTAATTGCTGAGTAGTATTCCATTATGTAAAAGTACCATAATTTCTGTATCCATTCCTCAACTGAGGGACATCTGATTTGTTTCCAGTTTCTGGCTATTACAAATAAAGCAGCTACAAACATAGTTGAGCAAATGTCCTTGTTGTATACTGGAGCATCTTTTGGATATATGCCTAAAAGTGGAATAGCTGGGTCCTGAGGAATCACTATTCCTAATTGTCTCAGAAAGCACCAAATTGATTTCCAGAGTGGTTATACAAGCTGCATTCCCACCAGCAATGGAGGAGGGTTCCTCTTTCTCCACAACCTTTCCAGCATGCGTTGTCCCTTGAGTTTTTGATCTTAGCCATTCTGACAGGTGTAAGGTGAAATCACAGGTTCATTTTGATTTGCATTTCCCTGATAACTAAGGATGTTGAACATTCCTTTAAGTGTTTTTCTGCCATTCTATAATCCTCTACAGTCAGTTCTCTTCTTAGCTCGATACCCCATTTTTTAATTGGATTGCTTGATGTCTTGCTTTTTAACTCCATGAGTTATTTATATATACTGGATATTAGCCCACTATCCGAAGTAGGATTGGTAATGATCCTTTCCCAGTCTGTAGGCTGTCATATTGTGTTGATGACAGTATCTTTTGCTTTACAGAAGCTTTTCTGTTTAATGAGGTCCCATTTATTGGTTGTTGATCTTAGAGCCTGTGCTGTTGGTGTTCTATTCATGAAATAGTCTCCTGTGCCAATGAGTTCTAGGGTCTTCCCCACTTTTTCTTCTATCCGGTTTAGTGTGTCTGGTTTTATGTTGAGGTCTTTGATCACTTGGACTTTAGCTTTGTGCAAGGTGATAAGTATGGATCTATTTTCATTTTTCTGCATACAGATATTGAGTTGGACCAGCACCATTTGTTGAAGATGCTGTCTTTTGTCCATTGAATGGTTTGGCTTCTTTGTCAAAAATCAAGTTTCCATAGGTGTGTGTGTGTGTTCATTTCTAGGTCTTCTATTCATGTCCGTTTATCCACTATTTGCTGTTTATGTCAATATCATGCTGTTTTTATTACTATTGCTCTGTAGTACAGCTTGAGGTCAGGGATGGAGAAACCTCCAGATGATCTGTTGTTGTACAAGATTGTTTGGAGATTCTGGGTTTTTTGTTTCTCCTTATGAAGCTGAGTATTTTTCTTTCAAGGACTGTGAAGAATTGTGTAGGTATTTTGTTGGGAATGGCATTGAATTTGTAGATTGTTTTTGGCAATATGGTCATTTTCACTATGTTAACCCTACCAATCAATGAGCATGGGAGGTCTTTCCATCTTCCAATATCTTCTTCAATTTCTTTCTTCAGAGATTTGAAGTTTTTTTTTTTTTTTTCACATAGGTCTTTCACTTGCTTGGTTAGAGCCACCCCAAGGTACTTTATGTTATTAGTGGGTTTGTGAGTGGTGTTGTTTCCCTAATTTCCTTCTCAGCCTTTTTGTCTTTGGTGTACAGGAGGGCTTCTGATTTTTTTGAGTTGATTTTGTATTCAGCCACTTTAATGAAAGTGTTTATCAGTTGAAGGAGTTCTCTGGTTGAATTTTTTGGGTCACTCATGTATATTATCATATAGTCTGAAACTAGTGATACTTTGACTTCTTCCTTTCCAATTTGTATTCCCTTGATCTCCTTTAGTTGTCTTATTGCTCTAGCTAGGACTTCAAGTACTATGTTGAAGAGATATGGAGACAATGGGCAGCCTTGCCTAGACCCTGATTTCAGTGGGATTGATTTAAGTTTCTCTCCATTGAGTTTGATGTTAGCTATAGGCTTGCTGTATATTGTCTGTACTACGTTTGAATCCCTGATCTCTCCAAGACTTTAAACATGAATGTATGTTGGAATTTGTAGAATGCTTTTTCCGCATCTAAGGAGATGATCATTTGTTTTTTTTTCTCCTTCAGTTTGTTTATGTGGTGAATCACATTGATGGATTTCCGTATATTGAACCACCTTTGCATGCCTGGGATGAAGCCTACTTGGTCATGGTGGATGATATCTTTCAACGTTTGCGAGTATTTTATTGAGTATTTTTGCGTCATTGTTCATAAGAGAGATAGGTCTGAAATTATCTTTTTTTGTTGTATCTTTGTGTGGTTTAGGTATCAAGGTGACTCTGGCTTCATAGAAAGAGTTCGGTAATTTTCCTTCTATTTCTATTTTGTAGAACAAATTAGAGAGAATTGGTGTTAGGATTTCTTTGAAGATCTGGTAGAATTCTGCACTAAAACTATCTGGCCCAGGGCTTTTTTTCGTAGGGTGGCTGTTGATGACTTCTTCTATTTCTTGGGGGATATAGGTCTATTCAATCTTCCTATCTGATCTTGGCTTAATTTAGGTAGGTGGAATCGCTCAAGAAAACTGTCCATTTCATTTAGATTTTCAAATTTTGTGGAGTATAGGCTTTTGTAGTTAGACCTAATGATTGTTTGGATTTCCTCAGTGTCTGTAGTTATGTCCTCCTTTTCATTTCTGATTTCGCTGATTATTTGGACAGTTTCTCTCTACCTTTTTCTTAGTTTGGCTAGGGGCTTGTCTATCTTGTTGAGTTTCTCAAAGGACCAGTTCTTGGTTTCATTGATTCTTTGAAGAGTTTTATTAGTTTCTAATTGATTTCAGCCCTGAGTTTGATTATTTCCAGTCTTCTGCTCCTCTTGGGTGAATCTGCTTCCTTTTTTTTTTCCTAGGGTTTTCAGTTGGGCCACTAAGTTGCTTGTATGAGATGTTTCAAATTTCTTCTTGAAGACACTTAGTGCTATGAACTTGCCTCTTACCACTGCCTTCATTGTTTCCCATAAGTTTGGGTATGTTGTGCTTTCATTTTCATTGAATTCTAGGAAGTCTTTAATTTCTTTCTTAATTTCTTCCCTCACCAAGCTGTCCTTGAGTAGCAAGTTGTTCGGTTTCCATGTATGTGCTGGCCGTTTGCTATTTCTCTTTTTGTTGAGGTCCAGCTTTAGACGTGATGGTCAGATAGTATACAAGGGATTATTTCAATCTTCCTGTATCTGCTGAGGCTTTCTTTGTGACCAACTATATGGTCTATTTTGGAGAATGTTCCGTGAGGTGCAGAAATTTGATCTGGGGTGAAAAGTTCTGTCGATATCTGTAAGGTCCATTTGCTTTAGGGTCTCTCTGAGTGCTCTTGTTTCTCTGTTTTGCTTCTGATGGGATGATATGTCCCTTTTTTGAGAGTGGAGTGTTGAAGTCTCCCACTATTAGGGTGTTGGGATCAATGTGTGATTTCAGTTTTAATAATGTTTGATTTACATATGTAGGTGGTCTTGTATTTGGGGCATAGATGTTCAAAATTGTGATGTCCTCCTGTTGGAATTTCCCTTTGATGAGAAGGAAGTGCCCTTCCTCATCTTTCTTGATTAACTTTGGTTGAAAGTCTATCTTATTAGATACTAGGATTGCTACCCCAGCTTGTTTTCTGGGTCCATTTGCTTGGAAAATATTTTTCCAGCCCTTTACTCTGAGGTAGTGTTTATCTTTCTTGCATAGGTGTGTTTCTTGGATGCAGCAGAATGTTGGATCCTGTTTCTGCAACCATTCTGTTAGTCTGTGTCTTTTTATTGGAGAGTTGAGTCCATTGATGTTGATAGATAATAGTGACCAATGACTGTTATTTCCTTTTATTGTGGAGTTGGTGGTCTTACTGTGATTCATTGCTTTTTTATTGTTGTTGTCATTGGGAAATTATCTTTATTATCTTTATCCTATATTTTCTTTGGTGTCGTTGTTTTCGTTGGGCTGAAGTTTTTCTTTGGCTGGTTTGCTGTGTAGATATTGCTTAAATTTTGTTTTGTCATGAAAAATTTTGTTTTCTCCATCTATGTTGATTGAAAGCTTTGCTGAGTATAGTAGTCTTAGTTGGCATCTGTGTTCTCTTAAAGACTGCATGACTTCTGACCAGGCGCTTCTTAGTTAGACCAGGCTTTCATATTTTCTGATGAGAAGTCTGGTGTGATTTTGATCCATCTACCTTAATATGTTACTTGACCTTTTTCCCTTGGTGCCTTTAATATTTTTTCTTTGTTTTGTAGGTTTAGTGTTTTGACTATGATGTGTCTAGGGGTATTTCTTTTCTGGTCTAGTCTATTTGGTGTTTTGTAGGCTTCTTGTATGTTTATGGACAATTCTTTTTCTACGTTGGGAAAATTTTCTTCTATGATTTTCTTAAAAAATATTTTCCAGTCCTTGGAGCAAGTAGTCTTCTTTTTCATCTATTCCAATTATTCTTAGGTTTCGTCTTTTCATGGCACCCTTGATTTTTTGGATGTTTTGGATGTTTTTGGATGTTTCCATTTCAGCCATCACTTGTATTCTATTGGTGATGCTTGCCATTGTGGTTCCTGATCTTTTCTCTAAGTTTTCTAGTTCCAGGTTCTTCTCCTTTTGTGTCTTCTTTATAGATTCTAATTCTGTTTTCATGCTTTGTATCGTTTCCTTCATCTGATTGACTGTGTCTCCTATTTTGTTGTTGTTGTTGTTGTTTCCTCTCTGTATATCTGTAGTTGTTCCTCTATGTGGGCAGTTATATTCTTCTGAATTTCTTTGAGGGCCTTGTTCATTTCCTCTTTTGTCCCTCTCTTTGTTCCTCTAATATCTGCATAATCATAGCTTTAACATAATTTTCCTGTGTCTCCCCTGAATTAAAATCTCCGTTGCTTTTGGGTGTTTCTGGTGGGGCCATGGTGTCCTGATTTTTGTTGGGTGAGTTCTTAAGTCGACTTTTGGGCCTTTATTTATATATACTCAAGGAGCTGTTTGTTCTTTGAAGCTGAACTTCAGAATGGAACTGTCAGTGTCTGGTGTCTGGAGTATTCTTCAAGAAGATCAGGGAGTTCCAGTGGTTTGATAGTGTGTGTATTTGCCTCAGTTGTCCCTGTGGGAGGAAAGGTCGCTGGCGCAGTTTCGTTGTTGGGGAGGGGGAATAAGTGTGTGTGTGTGTGTGTATGTGTGTGTGCATGCTGGGAAGGTGTCTTAAAGGGGAATGCTAGGGGAGTATATAAGGTTGAGCTATGGAGTTTGGGAGTAAGCTCAGGAGGGGATGAGGGCGCTTGTGCATTTAGCAAGCACAGACTGTGGAGAAGCATCTGCACAGGTTTCCTGGATTCCCAGTGTTCTTCTCACTGTGGCCGGTTCCTCAGGCTGGACTCTGAGGTCAGTGGGTGGCGCTGTGGTCGCCTCCGTCTGAGCTAGGGGCTGTGCACCCCAGTCTGGGTTGGTATCAGGGGACACCTTAGTGTGGACCAGTTACTATGTGTCCTTCTCCGGGGTTGTGGCTGGTTGCACTGGCACTGTGGGAGGTGTGTGTTCTCCTCACAGCTAGCAGGTGTGTGACCACCTTTTCTCCCAGGTCTGGCCTGGTATCTGAGGTGCTTCAGTCTGGACCGGAAACTATGTGTCCCAGTCAGATGTGGTGACTGGCGGGCCGCAAGAGGCTGCATGTTCTGAACAGAGCTAGAGGATGTGTGCCCACTGTTTCTCCCAGGTCTGGACTGGGAACTCTGAGTAGCTGTCAAAGATGGTGGCTGGCGGGGTGGTAGGAAGCTGCATTGTCAGATCAGAGTTAGCTGATGTGTGCAGCTGATGCACCCGAAGTGGAATAGTCTCTAGGGTGCCTCAGCCTGGCCGGGAGACTGTGTGTGTCCAGGTCCAGGCGGCTGGTGGCACCAAGGGAAGCTTAGGGTTCAGATTAGCGTTGTATGCACCAATGGCCTGGAGTTTTTCCAGGGATTAATTGGGTGTCTCTAGGACTTTCCCAGTTGATTTCCTCACTGTAGGAATTCTGCTCTCTGGCAATCACAACCGCTGGTGTTTTAGGTCCCAGATTTCAGTCTCCTGGTCACTGCGCCAACACTGTTGTCCCACTGCTCATTTACAGTGTCCTCCCGGGGCCACTAACTTGGACTCCCTCCCTTTGTTGAGTATTTTTGCATTGATGTTCATAAGTGAGATTGGACTGAAATTCTCTGTCGTTGTCGGGTCTTTGTGAGGTTTAAGTACCAAGGAGATTGTGGCTGAATAAAATGAGTTTGTTAAGGTTCGTTCTATTTCTATTTTGTGGAATACTTTGAAGAGTATTGGTGTTAACTATTCTTTGAAAATCTGGTAGAATTCTGCACTGAAACCATCTGGCCCTGGGCTTTTTTTTTGTTTGCATGGGAGACTTTTGATGATGGCTTCTATTCCCTTAGGGGATATAGGACTCTTTAATTGATTTACCTGGTCTTGATTCAGCTTTGGCAAGTTGAATCGATCAAAGAAATTGTTTATTTCATTTAGATTTTCAAACTTGGTGGCATATAGGCTTTTGAAGTAACACCTAATGATTGTTTGAATTTCTTCAGTGCCTCGTGTTATGTCCCCCTTTTCATTTCTGATTTTGTTGATTTGGATAGTGTCTTTCTGCCTTTTATTTAGTTTGGCTATGGGTTTGTCTATATTATTGATTTTCTCAAAGAATCATCTCTTGGTTTCATTGATTCTTTAATTTTTTTGTTTGTTTGTTTCTAATTTTTGATTAAAGCTCTAAGTTTGATTATTTCCAGCTATCTACTCCTTTTTGGTGTGTCTGCTTCTTTCCCTGCCCCCTCAGGGCTTTTAGGTGAGCCATTACATTGCTTGAATGAGATGTTTTTATTCTCTTCTTGAAGGCACCGAGTGCTATGAGCTTTCCTCTTAGCACTGCTTTCATTGTTTCCCATAAATTTGGGTATGTTTTGTCTTCATTTTCATTGAATTCTAGGAGAACTTTTATTTCTTTCTTTATTTCTTCTCTGACCCAGCTGCGATTAAGTAGCAAGTTGTTCAGTTTCCATGTGTTTGTTGGATTTTTGCTATTTCTGTTTTTGAGGTCCAGCTTTAGTTTATGGTGATCAGATAGGATACAAGGGTTTAATTCAATCTTCTTATATCTGTTGAGGCTTGCTTTGTGACCAACTACATGGTCTATTTTGGAGAAGGTTCCATGAGCTGCTGAGAATAAGGTAAATTCTTTTGTGTTTGGGTGAAAAGTTCTGTAAATATGTTAGGTCCATTTGATTCATGACCTGTGTTAGAGACATTGTTCTTTGTTTATTTTCTGTTTTGTTGACCTGTCCTTTGTTGAGAGTGGGGTGTTGAAATCTCCCACTATTATTGTTGGGGATCTCTGTGTGGTTAAATTTTATTAATGTTTCTTTTATAAATGTGGGTGCCCTAGTATTTGGGGCATAAATGTTCAGGATTGTGATATCTTCCTGGTGGAATTTTCCCTTGATGCATATGAAGTATCCTTTTTCAACCCTTTTGATTAATTTTGGTTGAAAGTCTATTTCATTAGATATTAGAGTAGCTACTCCTGCTTGCTTCTTGGGTCCATTTGCTTGAAAAACCATCTTCCAAGCCTTTACTCTCAGGTAATGTCTATGTTTGTGATTTAGGTGTATTTCTTGCATGAAACAGATTTTTGGGTCTTGTTTATGCATCCATTCTGTTAGTCTGTGTCTTTTTATTGGAGAATTGAGTACATTGATGTTGGGAGAGATTAATGACCATTGGCTGTTAGATCCTTTGATTTTGATGTTGACTATGGTAGTTTGTTGTGTGCTTGGCTATTTTTTGTTTTGCTATAGGGAGGTTATTTCCTGTGTTTTCTAGAAAGTACTTCGTTTTCTTGGGTTGTATTTTTCTTTCTAGTAACTTCTGTTATACTTGATTTGTATGTAGGTATTTGATTTTTTTTTGTCATTGAATATCTTGTTTTCTCCATCTATGAGGACTGAGAGTTTTGCTGGGTATAGTAGCTTTGGCTGATATCTGTGTTCTCTTAGGGTCTGCATGATATCTGTCCAAGACCTTCCTGCTTCCATAGTCTCTGTTGAGAAGTCAGGTGTGATTATAATGGGTTTGTCATTATATGTTACTTGGCCTTTTCCCTCTTGCAGCTTTTAGTATTTTTCTTTGTTCTGTATATTTACTGTTTTATCTATTATGTGGTGGGAGGATTTTCTTTTCTGGGCTAATTTATTAGGTTTTCTGTAGGCCTCTTATGTCCTTTAAGTTGGGGGAATTTTCTTGTATGATTTTGTTGGAAATATTTTCTGGGCCTTAGAGGAAGGAATCTTCTTTTTCTTCTATTCCTATTATTCTTAGGTTTTGTCTTTTTATGTTGTCTTGGATATAATGGATACTTTGTGTCAGGAATGTCTTAGATTTATTGTTTTTTAAGTAATTTATTTATTTTTATATTAATCACAGATTATATATTTTGTATCCCAACTGTAGCCACCTCCCTCATTCCCTCCCACTCTCCCCATCCCTGCCTCATCTTCTCCCTCCAAGTCCATTGATAAGGGAGGACCTCACCCCCTTCCATCTGACCCTAGATTATCATGTCTCTTCAGGGCTGACTGCAATGTCCTCTTCTGGGATCTAGCAAGGCTGTTCTTCCCTTGTGTGTGTGGTGGGGGGCAGTTAACAAGCCAGCCATTGAGTTCATGACCGAAATAGTCCCTGTTCCCCTTACTAGGGTACCCAGTTGTGTACTGAGCTACTATGTGCCACATCCGAGCAGGGATTATAGCTTGTATCCATACATGGTCCTTGGTTGGAGAAACAGTCTCATAGAAGACCCCTGTTTGGTCTTTGTGGAGCTCTTACCCTCGCCAAATCTTACTAACTCCCCCTTTTTTCATATGATTCCCTGCACTCTGGCAATGGCTTGGTCTTAATATCTGCTTTGATTCATTGTTAGTTAGAGTCTTTCAGAGGCCCTCTCTGGTAGGCTCCTGTCCTATTGCTTGTTTTCTCCTCCATTCAATGTCCATCCTGTTTGTCCATCTAAGCGAGGATTGATCATACTACCCTGGGTCCTCCTTCTTGCTTATCTTCTCTAGGTGTATAGATTTCAGCATGTCCATCCTATCCTATAGGTCTATATAAGTGAGTATATATCAAGTGTTTCTTTCTGCTTTTGGGATACCTCACTCAGGATGAACAGAATAGTGGATCAACGGAACTTACTAGAAGACCCAGAAATAAACGCACATACCTATGGAAACTTGATTTTTGACAAAGAAGCCAAAACCATTCAATGGAAACAAGACAGCATCTTCAACAAATGGTGCTGGTTCAACTAGATTTCTCTATGCAGAAAAATGAAAATAGATCCATATTTATCACCCTGCACAAAACTAAAGTACAAATGGATCAAAGACCTCAACATAAAACCAGATACACTAACCCCTCTTATAAATCTTATAGTTTAAATACAATTATATAAACATGAATCCAATTGTGGTAGATGTGTAGAAGTAGAATTTGGTGAAGGGAGTAAATGAGGTAAATGATACATGGAACAGAGAGAAAGAGGAGGAAAAGAGTGTGTCTTATTTAGGATTACTATGACTATGATAAAACATCATGAAGAAAAGCAACATGAAAGGATGAGAAATTTCATTCTTCTTACACTTCCAGGTAATAGTACATCACTGCGGGAATCATGGCTGTGATTCAAACAGAGAACGTACCCAGGGGCAAAAGCTGAGCATAGGTCATGGAGGAGTGCTGCTTACTGGAATCCTCCTGACGACTTACTCGGTTGCTTTGTTGAGGAAACTAGGGTCACCATCAATGGCTGCATCACCTACAACCGACTGGTTCTTCACCCATCAATTCCAACTAAGAAAATGCCCTACTGGTTTGCCCCAAACCCAGTAGTACTAAGGCATTTTCTCAATTGAGGTTGGTCTCTTGCAGATGATTCCAGTTTGTGACAATTTGACATAAAATCTCACAGTACTGGGTATATATGTGGTTATGTAACAAAGTCTTTTTTAATGTAATTTATTTATTTTTATATCAATCATAGGTTAGGTACTTTGCATCCCAGGCATAGCCCCCTCCCTCATTCCCTCCTACTCTCCCCACCCCCCCTCATCTCCTTCATATCCCCTCCAAGTCCACCGATGGGGGAGGACCTCCTACCCTTCCATCCTACCCCAGATCATCTTGTCTCCTCAAGGTTGGCTGCAATGTCCTCCCCTGGGATCTATCCAGGCTGTTACTCCCTGGAGTGTATGGGGGATGGTCAAAGAGCCAGCCATCGAGTTCATGACTGAAATAGTCCCTGTTCCCCTTACTAGGGTCTTCAGAGAAGGTTGCTTTTATAAAATCCAACATTATGTGTAATGACTATAGGCCAATACAGTTAGTTTAACCACAGGTGCAGCATAAGGAGCACGGTGGCTAGGCAGGTGCTCACTGAGTCTCCATTGCTGCCTATGTGTGTTCTGTTCATATGCGGAATACATGGAGACTGTTGGATGTAGAGAGGTGAATGTTCATCAGTTTCATTGTTTACTTATTAAGAGGCTGCCAAAATTTTGATGTATTCTTGCCTACCTCAAGGATATATTTATGTGACATAATTCCTCATGATTTTGAAAGTACTTCTAGTTTTGCTAAATAACTCAGACACAAACAAATATTAGGCATAGGCAATATTTATTCATAGGTTATATCAGACGTTCAATAAAGAAATATAAGTTCACTACTGGAATTTGAAGACTATCTTTTTAAAGAGTATGGATGATTAATACAAAAAAAAACATTTTTAATTGTTTCCAAACTACTTATTCTGTTAATAACCACAGCCATAAAAATGAGAATATTTTGTGTCAAATTACCTTTAAAATCATACTATCAAGATAGGCAAAAGTAGTCAAAAATAATTATTTAATCTTGACTCAAAGTAGTGTCTCTCACAAAAGATTAAAGGACACATGGGCCCTTGAATGCTCTCTTAGAACTTCATTCTAATTGAGTAAGGCAATGCTCACTGATCCTTGGACTGATGGAAGAGTGATTACCAGGCTCTGTGGAGATATAAAAATTGCCACTTCAGATGCTGGCTGTCAGGCTGAGCTCTAAAGGTGTCTATATAACAGGCTAATGCACTGAGCAGGAGACTGTAACAGCTCTCACATCTTCAGTTTGAATGCTGATGGTAGAGAAACTGAACTATATTCTAGATCCAGTAGAAGTCAAGATTTCTGGGAGTTATCAAGGTGAACAAATGGGTAGCCTTTCTCTGCTTTTGGTGGAATCAGGCTAAATAGTTGGTTGTGATCGCTGTGTAGATACCACTGATTTTGCAGGTGATGGTGACCCTCTATGCTGCAGACATGGCCAGAGAGGATCTCTACTTCCACCAGTTTCCTCCACAAACTACCTCTCTCTCATCTCCCCCAGAAGAAGCCTACACTGTATAGCTCCTCCTAAAGGTAACCAGTGGAAATAATGTTAGCTCCAAGTTCTCTTACAGTGTTTTAATTTATGCACACAGTAATTGTATATCTAGAATTCCAAAACTTGTAGAATATAGATGGGGCCATAAGTTCAAATCACTTCAAGTCCTATTAAATTTCGTTAGCAAGATGTTTGCTCTTGGTGAGACATGTGATAAAAATGTTTTGGCTGGCATTCTTATCCATCTTCCTAAGATATTACCCCTATACTATAATTGTACATAATTTGCCATGTGTTTTTAAGAGCCCACATCTCTGCCCATTTTGTTCACGGGTGCCAATAATCTGAGAATTTGGTTTGTTGATAGATGAGAAACTGATATATGCCAGCAACCTGTGATGAATAGTTTATTTGACACAGAAAGAAAACTAGACACCATATCAAATGTATATATGTACACAGTCTTCTGTCTTTCATTGCATGGGATTTCATTAACATGCATACACGTTGTCATTCAAAGGAAGTTAACAACTAAATGTCCTGTTCATTAACATTGATGAGAGAGAAATTAGTACTCTCAATCAGACAAAAATACTAAGGCAATAGAAAATAAGATGAAGAGATGGCTCAGAGTTTAAGAGCACTGGCTGCTCTTCCAGAGATGCTGAGTTCAGTTCCCAGCAACCACATGGTGGTGCACTGCCATCTATAATGAGGTCTAGTGTCTTCTTCTGGCATGCAGGTGTACATGCAGACAGACATTGTATTCATGATAAATAAATAAATAAATATTTTAAAAATACGAAAATAAGATGAAAAGTGATTGAGCTGGTGGGGTATGCAATAGAAATAAGGTGATAGGAATGCTTTCTGAAGAAGCAGCTACTTGAGAGCAGGGCTGATAGAAGAGATTTTTCAGTTCAAAATTACAAAGACGAACACTTAACCCCTGCATAAGGCTCTGTGTTCATGAAATGCAGAAGGTCTTCATGCACAGGGACTGAGAAAACTCATCCTTGAAGAAGCAGATAAAATAGCTTGTGCATAGAAGATGACATATGTCTGACACTAATGGATTTGGGAATTCTCTTGGTAACTGTGAGGTTAATGCTAAACGCAATGAGAGCTTATGAGACAATGGTCACAGTGAGTACATGTTTTCACTGATTACATTTTTGTCAATATTGTGTTTACACACAAAGGAGGAGAAAATGTGAAGACTGTTTATCATTTTTGTGTAGAGATATGAAAGCTGCTGGTTCAGACACTGGCTGACAGGGTGAGCTATTAAAGAGGTTTGTATTGTAAGCTGACACACTGAGGAGGTGACTACAGATGAACTTTTAGAAAGTAATTCCCATCCTTATAAGGAATACACTGAATGATATTAATGTCGATGACCAGAAATTCAAACCGGTTCAAAAAACTATCTGAGTCTTACGATCAAGGAAAAACCTCCCATTGTTTTATTATTCATTCATTTATTTTGTTTTGTTTGCTGAAGGGACATGACATCAAACTCCTTCCAATGTCCTTATATTTAAGCATATAAACATGCTATTCTCAGCATCCATCTTAAAAGCCTCTTTTCACAGTAGAAAGTGGTTCAAAGAGAAACTCAGAATTTGGTAAAATGCAGAGACATAGCTCCCTCCCTTCCTTAGTTGCACCTGAATCTCCAGCACCCATTCTTGAGATCCTGGATATCTCCCATCTTCCTTTAGATTACTCTAGACTCCAGAGATAAGTGGATCCACTCAACAATATAAGCTCCAGGAACAAAGAGCCAAGGCTATAGAGACACAGATGGCTGGAGGCTGGTGTAAGAATACAACCAACAAAAACATCATGCCTTCACCAGAATCTCCAAATATCAATGGATATTCTAATGCATCTGAAACACAGTAACATGACCTTGAATCTATGATTATGTATTTATTCGAGGCACATAAAGAGGAAACAAACAAAACAATAGAGGCCATCATGGACAGACAAGAAGTTATAATCAAACAGGTGAAGGAAATGAATAACATATTTCAAGACATGATATCTGAATTAGAATCAATGAAGAAAATACAAACAAAGAAAATGCTGGAGTTGGAAAACTTAGAGAAGAGATCAGAAACCATGAAGGTAAGCATTACCAAAAGAATACAAGCGATGGAGGAGAGAATCTCAGGTGCTGAAGGTATAATTATAAAAATCAATACATCTGTCAAAGAAAACATGAAAATAGAAAAGTTCCTGACACAAATCCAAGAAATCAAGGACACTTAGAAAGAAACAACAACAAAAACAAAGAGTAATAGGAATAGACGAGAAAGAAGACTCCAGACTCCAAGGCCTGGAAAACATTTTGAGAAAAACATAGAAGAAAATTTCCCTAACCTTAAGAGCAAGATGTTCTAAAACATGGAAGAGGCTTATAGAACACCAAATAGACTGTAGCAGAAATAAATATTAAAACTGAAAAGGGAAAAAAGTCCAATTTACATATAAAGGCAAAGCTATCAGAGTCACACCGGACTTGTCAACCGAGACCATGAAAGCCAGAAGGGCCTGGGCAGATATCATGCAGGCACCAAGAGACCACAGATAAAAGGAACTAACAATCATTGGTTATTAATGTCTATCAACATCAATGGACTCAACTCTCCAATAAGAAGACACAGACTAACAGAATAGTTATAGAAACAGGATCCAACATTCTGCTGCACTCAAGAAACTCAGCTCTGCAACAGATATAGACACTATCTCAGAGGAAAGGGTTGGAAAAGGGTTTCTAAAACAATAAATAAATAAATAAATAAATAAATAAATAAATAAATAAATAAATAAAACAAAATCAACCAACCAACCAACCAAACAAACAAAAAAACAGAGCCAAGAAGCAAGATAGAGTAGACATCCTAATATGTAATAAGACAGACTTTTAACCAAAATTAATCAAAAGAGGTGGGAAAGAACACTGCATTCTCATCAAAGGAGAAATCCACCAGGAGGGCATCACAATCCTGAACATCTATGCCCCCTTTCGAAACACAGGGCTCCTGTATTTCTTAGGAAACATTATTAAAGGTTAAATCACACATTTATCTGAACACCTTAATAGTGGGAGACATCTACACCCAAGTCTCACTAAAGGGACAGATCATCAAGACAGAAGCTAAATACAGAAGTAATGTTATACAGAGGTCTTAAGTTAAATGGACCTAATAGATGTCTACAGAACTTTTACCCAAACCCCAAAGAATATACCTTCTTCATAGCATCTCACTGAAAAATTTCCAAAATTGATTATATAGTAAGAAACTAAGCCAGGGTCAACAGAGACAAGGAAATTGAAATAATACCTTGCATCATATGAGACCACCATGGTCTAAAAAGACCTTAACAATAATAGGAATAGCAAAAAGCTTACAACACATGGAAGCTGAACATCTCTTTACTCAACAACAGCTGGATCAGGGAAAAAATAGAGACATTAAAGCCTTCTTAGAATTCAATGAAAATGGAGACACAACTTACCCAAATTATGGGACACAATGAAAGTAGTGCAAAGAGGAAAGATCACAGCACTGAGAACCTTCATAAAGACATTGGAGACATCTCCTAGAGTCAAATTAACAGCATGCCTGAAAGCACTAGAAAACAAAAGAATCAGACACACCCTGGAAGAGAAAATGGCTGAAAATAATCAAACACAGAGAAGAAATCAATTAATTAGGAGCAAAAAGAACAATTCAAATAATCAACAAAACCAAGAGCTGGTTCTTTGAGAAAATCAACAACATAAATAAAACGTAAGCCAAACTATCTAAAAAGCACAGAGACACTATCCAAATCAACAAAACCACAATGAAAACGAGGACATAACTACAGACACTGAGGAAATCCAAAGAATCATTAGGTCCTAATTCAAAAGCCTATCCACAACAAAATTTGAAAATCTAAATGAAACTGACAATTTTCTTCATAGACACTGTTTACCAAAGCTGAATAGAGATCAGGTAAATAAATTAAACAGTCCTATATTCCCTAAGGATAAAGAAGCTCTCATATAGCTTAGAGCTAGATGATGTCAGTGAAGAATTTTACCAGACCTTCAAGGAAGAGGTAATACCACTACCCTCTAAAGCAGTCCAAAAAGTAGAAACAGCAGGAATATTCCCAACCTCATACCGTGAGGCCACAGTCACCTTCATACCTAAATCTTAGAAAGACACAATAAAGAAAGAGAATTTCAGACCTATTTCACTTATGAACAGTGATGAGAAAATACTTAATAAAACACTTGCAAAAGAATCCATGAACACATCAAAGATATCATGCACCATGTACAAGAAGGCTTCATTCCAGGCATGCAGGGGTGGTTTAATATATGGAAATCCATCAATGTAATAAAACATAGAAACAAACTGAAAGTGAAAAACAAAACAAAACAAAACAAAAACACATGATCATCTCCTTAGAAGTTGAAAAAAATTTTTGTCAAAATCCACCCTTTCACATTTAAAGACATGGCACATACAAGGCACACACCTTAACATAGTAAAGGCAATATACAGCAAGCATACAGCTAACATCAAAGTAAATAGAGAGAAACTTAAATCCCTTCCACTGAAATTGGGACAAGTCAAGGCTGCGCACTCTCTTCAACATAATGCTGGAAGTCCTAGCTAGAAAAATAAAACAACAAAAGGGAATACAAATAAGAAAGAAAGAAGTCATAGTATCACTATTCTCAGATAATATAGTATACATGAGTGACCCCCAAAATTCTAACAAAGAACTCTTACAGCTGATAAACATCTACAGCAAAGTGGCTATCTACAAAATTAACTAAAAAAAAAAAAAATCAGTAGCCTTCCTGTATACAAAAGGCAAAAGGGCCAAGAAAGAAATTAGGGAAACCACACCCTTCTCAAGAGCCACAAATAACATAAAATATCTTGGTGTAACTCTAACCAAGCAAGTGAAAAAATTGTATGAAAAAAAGAAGAAGAAGGAAAAAATAAACTTCGCATCTCTAGAAAGAAATAGAAGATGATATCAGCAGATGGAAATATCTCCTATGCTCATGGATTGGTAGAATTAATGTAGTAAAAAAATAAAATAAAATGCCCTTCCTACCAAAATCCCATCTAAACTTTCAATGCAATTTTTACAGAAATTGAAAGAACAATTGTCAATTTTATGTGGGAAAACAAGGCCAAGAATAGCTAAAATCTTCCTGTACAAAAATAGAAATTCTGGAGGTATACTATCCATGATCTCAAGTTGTACTGCAGAGCTACAAAAACAAATCAAAACAAAACAAAAACAGCATGCTAGTAACATAGAAACAGACAGGAGAATCAATGGAATCAAATTGAAGACCCAGAAATAAACTCACACACATATGGACACCTCATTTTTGTTTTACAAAGAAGCCAGATCATACAATGGAAAAAGGACAACATCTTCAACAAATGGTTGTATTTGAAAAACTGGAAGTCTATATGTAGAAAAATGCAAATACAGGGATCCAAGACAGGGGCATCAAGAGGACACTGTGTCTGAGGAGCAGGACAGTGACTGAACAACAACAAACAGCATCAACTCTGGGCCCTAAAACACAAGCTATTGTGTTTTCCTGGTGAGAGGAAACCCCACAGTGTGGGAAGCAATTGGGGCCATTCTCAGGTTGCTGAGCTAAACTCTGGAAGAGTTCCTGGGTCCCAGCAGGTGCTTGGTCAGCAACCCAGAGCCACATGCCTGCTTGTTCTGATCACCTTCCCTGACTGAACTTACAGCATCAGAGACTGGGATTTCCAGTCAAGAGAAAACTCTAAGGTGAAGGAAGCAATTGGGAACCACTTCAGGTCACCCAGACAATCCCTGGAAAATATTCTATGGTCTGGCCTGTACTCAGCCACCAGCCGCCATGCCAGAGGCCTGCCTGAGCTCTCATCTCACCATCCCAGACAGAACTGTGGGCCGCAGAACACCAGAGACTGGGTTTCTCTGTTGGGAGGAAATCCAACAGTGAGGGAAACAGAAGGTCCAACCTCAAGGCACTCAACCTAATCCCCTCTTTACCCCCGAAAAGTTCTCAGGGAAATGATCCTAGTTTCCTACAGGCTAGAGGCACTCAGCTGCCAGCATGGAGCCACTCTCCTGGGCCTGGGTGCTTGAGTCACCATCCCAGACTGAACTATGGACCCCAAAACAACACAGACTGGGACTCTTTGTCAGGAGGAAACCCTATTGGTGGGGGAAACATCGGGTTTGACCTCAGGACACCCAGCTCTGGAAAAGTTTCTGGGATCCTGCAGGCTCCAGACTCTGGCCTGGTGCTGCATGGAGACATGGTGAGCTCACCTCAAACTAATTACCAATTGGGTACTGGGGCACAGAGTCCCAACCTCAGACCTACAGAGACCTGGTATCCATGAGTTCAGCCAGAGACACTGCACCAAGGCACAACCTGTCTCCCTATATAAACTGACCAAACCACAGGGGTCCCTGCCTCTTCAAGAGGGCTGTGCCCAGCAAACACAGTGTAAGAGCAGCAGGGGTAGCTCACTAAATTCAGAGCAAGTAACCCAGTGGCAGGCCAGTTGTCTCTAGGACATCTCCTGGTGAAAGGAGAACCCCCCCCCCCCCGACTACCAAGAATCACAGTTACCACACAGGTCCATATGCTTGAGGTGAGCTGTGGCAATTCCTGAGAAGCACCAGCCATTCAGTAACTATACTCAAAAAGCTGAGGACTCAGTCCTCCTTCATGAGGAACCATCTTCCTGCCAAGGAGATTCTCCCCACCCCAGGATTCCAGGGGGTACCAGAAACTAACAGCCAACACCTGAGAAAGCCATATGGATAGAGGCCAGCATAAAAGCACAAACAACAAAAGCCAAAGCAATATGGCATATACAGATTCAAGAGCAAGCTGCCCTGGAAACCCTACCATAACTGAAATCCAAGACTATGACTTTGCATCTATGCTTATGAACAGATGCTTAATGGAGGAAACAAATGAAATGTGTAAAGAATTACCGGAAGATAAAGTCAAACAGAGTATGGCCATCTGTAAAGAAATACATGGAGCTGGAGAAATGGTTCTTCCAAAGGTCCTGATTTCGAATCCCAGCAACCACATAGGATCTGGTGCCCTCTTCTGCCGAGCAAGTTTACCTACAAGGCAGAATATACAAAATAAATAGATAACCGATAAAAAGAAAGACAATAGATGGATGGATAGATAGATAGGTAGATAGATAGATTGATTGATATATAGATATGGGAAGATGCAGCCAAATAGATGGTGGTTTTCAGAAAGGAAATAGTTAAGTTACTGAAGGAAATAAAAGAAAACAGCAGAAGGTTCAAATAAACAGATGAAGCAATTGAAGGAAAAAAAACAGGAAAATAGTCAGAGAAGAGAAAGAAATGAAAAAAAATGGTTCAAGATCTGAACATAGAATTGGAAAAATTAAAGAAAACACAAATGGAGGAAATCATGGAGTTGAAGGACTTAGCAAAGAAAACAGGAACTACAGAGGTAAGCATTGCCAACAGACTATAAGAGATGGAAGAAAGAATCGCAGGTGTGGACGATAGCAATGGAAGAAATCGATGGATCCATCAAAGAAAATGTGGAATCTAAAAAATTTCAGACACAAACCATCCAAGACAACATGAAAAGACAAAACCTAAGAATAATACTAATAGAGGAAAAAGAAGATTCCCTTCTCCAGGGCCAAGAAAATATTTTCAGCAATATCATAGAAGAAAATTTCCTGAACTGAAAGGAGAGGTCCATAAGCATGCAAGAGGACTAGAGAACACCTAATAAATTAGATCAGAAAAGAAAATCCTCCTGCCATATAGTAATCAAAACAGTAAGGATACAGAACAGCAACAAGAACAAAAACCTAAAAGCTGCAAGGGAAAAAGGCCAAGTAACATGTAATGGCAAACTCACCAGAATCACACCTGACTTCTCAACAGAGACTATGAAAGCCAGAAGGGCCTGGGCAGATATCATGCAGACCCTAAGGGAACACAGATGTCAGCCTAGGCTACTATACCCAGCAAAACTCTCAGTCCTCATAAATGGAGAAAACAAGATATTCAACGACAAACACAAATTTCAACAATACCTACACACAAATCCAGAGTTACAGAAGACACTAGAAGGAAAAATACCACCCATTAAAACTAACTATAGTTGGGAGAACACAGGAAATTAATAACCTCACTACAGCAAAACTAAAAGTAGTCAAGCACGCAAACACACTACCAAGCACGGGTCATTAATCTCTCTCAACATCATTGGACTCAATTCTCCAAAAAAAAAAAAAAAAGAAAGACCAGAATGGATGTGTAAACAGGACCCACAATTCTGTTGCATACAAGAAGCATACCTAAGTCACAAAGATAAACATTACCTGAGACTAAAATCCTAGAAGATGGTACTCCAAGCAAATAGACCCAAGAAGCAAGCAGAGTAGCCATTCTAATATCTAATAAAATAGATTTTCAACGATAATTAATCAAAAGAGATGGGGAGGGTCAGTTCTTACTCATCAAAGGAAATTTCCACCAACAAGACATCACAATTCTGAATATATATGCCCCAAATACAAGAGCACTCAATATTATAAAAGAAACATTAAAACACTTAAACAACACATAGATCCCCATACATCAATAGGGGGAGTCTTCAACACCCCATTCTCAAAAAGGAGAGGTCAACAAAACATAAATTAAACAAAAAACAAAACAATTACTCTGAAAGCAGTCATGAATCAAATGGGCCTAACAGACATCTACAGAACCTTTCACCCAAACGCAAAAAAAAAAAAAAAAAATTACCTCATGGAACCTTCTCCAAAATAGAACATATACTTGGTCACAAAGCAAGCCTCAACATCAAGAAGATTGAAATACTCCCTTATATCCTATATGATGATCATGGGATTAAAGCAGGACTGCAACAAAAACAGAAAAAGCAAAAAGCCTACACTCACATGGGAACTGAAAGATTTGCTACTCAATGACAGCTGGGTCAGGGAAGAAAAAAATAATGAAATTAAAGACTTCCAAGATTCCAATGAAAATGAAGGCATGACAAATGGGACACAATGAAAGCAGGGCTAAGAGAAAAGTTTATAGCACTAAGTGCCTTTAAGAATAAACTTAACAGCGCACCTGAAAGCCCTGGGGCAGGGGGAGGAGAGAAGAAGCAGACAAACCCAAGAAGAATAGATGGCTGGAAATGGTAAAGTAGAATCAAATAAAACAATTCAAAGAATCAGAACCAGTACTTTAAGAAAAATCAACAAGATCGCAAATCTTTAGCCAAATTAACCAAAATGCAGAGAAACACTACACAAATCAACAAAATCAAGGGGACATAAAAACAGACACTGAGGAAACCCCAAAATCATTATATCTTACTTCAAAAGCATATATGCCACAAAATGTGAAAATCTAAATGAAATAGACTATTTTCTGGATCAATTCCACTTACCAAAGCTGAATCAAGACCAGGTAAATCAATTAAATTGTCCTATATACCCAAGGAATTAGTGACTGTCATCAAAAGACTCACATACAAACAAACAAACAAATAAAAAGCAACAGGGCCTTATGGTTTCAGTGCAGAATTCTATCAGGCCTTCAAAAAGAGCTAACACAAATACTCTTCTAACTACTCCACAAAATAGAAACAGAAGGAACATTTCCAAACTCATTCGATGAAGCCACAGTCACCTGGGAACCTAAACCTCACAAAGACCCAAAAGAGAAACAGAATTTCAGATCAATCTCTTTTATGAACAGTGATCCGAAATTACTTAACAAAATACTCGCAAAGGAATCCAAGAACACATCAAAGATATCCAGTATGACAGAGTATGCTTCCTTACAAGTATGCGGGGGTAGTTTAAGGTACAAAAATCCCTCAACATGATCCACCATATTAACAAACTGAAAGAAAGGAAAAAAAAACACACACGTCAATCTCTTTAGATGCAGAAAAAGCATTTGACAAAATCCAACACCCTTTCATGTTAAAGTCATAGAGAGATTGTTGATACAAGGCCCTTACTTAAACATAGTAAGGACAATATACAGCAAGCCTATATCCAACATCAAACTGAATGGAAAGAAACTTAAATCAATCCCACTTAACTCAGGGACAAGGCAAGGCTACCCACTCTATATATCAACACAACATAGTTCTTGGAGTCCTTCTAGAACAGTAAGACTAATAAATGAGATCAAAGGGACTCAGTTCGAGAAAGGAAGAAGTCAAAGTATCACTATTTGCAGACGATATGATAATATTCATAAGTGATCCCAAAAATTCTACTAGGGAACTCCTACAGCTATTAAACATAGTGAAGAAAGTGGCTGGATACAAACTTAACTAAAAAATAAACAAACAAAAAACCAAACAAACAACAAAAGCAAGCAAGCAAACAAACAAACAAAACCCAGTAGCCCTCCTATATACACAAGACAAATGGGCTGAGAAATAAATTAGGTAAACAATACCCTTCACAATAGCCGCAAAGGACATATAGTCCCTTTGTATAAATCTAAACAACAAGTCAACAAATTGTATGATAAAAACAACAACAAAAAACAAAAAACAAAACAAAAAAACTTCTACTCTTGGAAGAAATAGAAGAAGATCTCAGAAGATGGAAAGATCTTTCATGCTCATGGCTTGGCAGGATAAACACAGTAAAAATGGCAATCTTATCAAAAGTAATCTATAGAATCAATGCAATTCCTATCACATTACCAAGACAACTCCATAAAGACCTTGAAAGAAAAATTCTTAACTACATCTTGAATAACAAGAAACCCAGAATTGCTGAAACAATCCTCTATTATAAAGGATCATTTGGGGGTATCTCCATCCTTGATCTCAAGCTGTACTATAGAGCAACAGTAATAAAAACTGCATAGTACTGGCATAGAAACTGGCAAGTGAATCAATGTAATCAAATAGAAGACATAAATGAACCTACACCCTTACGGATACCTGATTTTGACAAAGATGCTAAAAATCATACAAAAGAAAATCATGCTTCAACAAATGGTGCTAGTCTAACTGGATATCTACTAGTAGAAAAATGCAAATAGGTCCATACTCATCACCCTGCACAAAACTAAAGTCCAAGTGGATTTAAGACCTTCATATAAAACCAGACACACTAAATCTCTTAGAAGAAAAATTGGGGAAGAACCTTGATATCATTGGCACAGGAGACAACTTCTTAAACAGAACACCAGCAGTACTAGTTCTACGATCAACAATCAATAAATGGGACCTCATATAAAGCAAAGGACACTGTCCTCAGAACAAAACAACAGCCTACAGATTTGGGAAGGACCTTCACCAACCCTATATCTAACAGAGGGCTAATATGCAGAATATATAAAGAACTCAAGAAGTTACAAAGCAAGAAATCAAATAATCCAGTAAAAAATGGGATACAGAGCTAAACAAATAATTCTCAATAAAGAAATGTAGAATGGCAGAGAAACACTTAAAGAAGTGCTCAACATCCTTAGTCATCAGGGAAATGAAAATCAAAATGACCCTGAGATTTCACCTTACACCCATCAGAATGGCTAAGATCAAGATCTCAAGTGACAATACATGCTGGAGAGAACGTGGAGAAAGGGGAACCATCCTTGACAGCTGGTGGGAATGTAAACTTGTACAACTGCTTTGGAAATCATTTTGGCACTTTCTCAGATACTTAGAAATATTGATATCTCAAGATCCACCTATACAACTCCTAGGCATATATCCAAAACATGTTCAAATATAAAAAAGGGTATTTGCTCAACCATGCTCAAAGCAGCTTTAATCATAATATCCAAAACATGGAAACAAACCAAATGTCCCTCAACAGAGGAATGCATACAGAAATTGTGGTACTTTTACATAATAGAATACTACTCAGCAATTAAAAATTAGGAAACCATAAAATTTGTAGGCAATTGGTAGGAAATAGAAAAAGATCAACCTGAGTGAGGTATCCCAGAAGCAGAAAGACACACATGGTATATATTCACTTATAAGTCGTTATGAAATATATAATATAGTATAAACATACTAAAATTTGTAAACCTAAAGAAGATAAGGAAAAAGGAGGACCATGGGTAAGATGATCAATCCTCACTCAAAAAGGTAAATAGGAAGGACATTGGAAGAGGGATAAGATAGGGAACAGGACAGGTGTCTACCACAGAGGGCCACTGAAAGACATTATCCAGCAGGGTATCAAAAGGCATGCTGAGGCTCATAGCTAAACAGTGGGCAGAGTGCAGGGAATCCTATGAAAAAATTGGAGATATAATGATCTGGAGGGGACAGGTGCTCCACAAGGAGAGCAATAGAACCAAGAAATCTGGTCCCTGGAGTCTTTTCTGAGACTGATACTGTAACTAAGGATCATGCATGGAGATAACAAAGACTCCTGCACAGGTATAGCCAAAGGTAGCTCAGTCTCTTTGTGGGTTCCCTCCTAAAGTAACAGGGACTGTCTCCAACATGAACTCAGTGGCTGGCTCTTTGATCACATCCCCCTGATGCGGAAACAGCCTTAGCAGGCCACAGAGGATGACAATGCAGTCCTTATGAAACCTGATAGGCTAGGGTCAGATGGAAGTGGAGGAGGACCTCCCCTATCACTGCACTTGGAGAGGGGCATGAGAGGAAATGATGGGCAAGGGTGGGATTAGGAGGGACTATAGCTAAAATGCAAAGTGAACAAAATGTAATGAACATAAAAATTTAATAAAATAACAAGTTCAAAACAAGTAACATAGCAGAGACAAAAAAAAAAAAAAAACATCTTCAAGTCTCTGAAGAAAGGAATTGAAGAAGATATCAGAAGATGGAAAGATCTTCCATGCTCATGGATTAGTAGGGTTAACATAGTGAAAATGGCCATCCCATCAAAAGCAATCTACACATTCAATGCAATCCCCACCAAATTACCAACATATTCTTTACAAAGATTGAAAGAGCAATTCTCAAGTTTATATGGAAAAACAAAAACCCAAGAATTGCTAACACAATCCATTACAACAGATCATCCATAGGCATCTTCATCCCTGATATCAAGCTATGCTATAGAGAAAGAGTAATAAAATCTCCATGTCACTGGCATAGAAACAAAATGGTGGATCAATGGAAACGAATAGATGACCAAGATATAAACCCACACACATAAGGACACTTGATTTTTGACAAAAAACAAACCAAAACCAAAACCATATAATGGAAAAATTATAGCATCTTCAACAAGTGGTGCTGGTCTAACTTGATGTCTACATGTAGGAAAATGGAAATACATCCATACATATCACCTTGCATGTGCGTAAACTTCCAATGGATCAAAGACCTCAACATAAAACCAGATACACTAAATCTGTTAGAAGAAAAAGTGGGAAAGTGCCTTGAACTCATTGGCACAAGAGACAACTTCCTGAACAGAACACCAACAGCACAGGCTCTAAGATCATCAAGTAATAAACAGGACCATATGAAACTTAAAAGCTTATGTAAGTTATTTTTTTTTACAATTTATTCATTTTGTATCCCAGGTGTAGCCTTCTCTCTGGTCCTCCTCAAATACTGCTCCCCCTCCTTTTCCCTCTATGCCCCTTGATAATTCACTGGTATGGGAGGTTTTCCTCCCATTCTATCTGATCCTAGCCTATCAGTTTTCATGAGGACTGACTGTGCTGTCTTCTTCTGTGGCTTGGTAAGCCTGCTCCCCCATGAGGAGGTGCAGAAGGAATCCACCACTGAGTTCATTTCAGCATCTCAATATTTCAAAAGCAGATACAGAAACATCAGAGGAAAATTTTGCCCATGAAAGAAGCAAAGAAAGAAGAATTTCTGATTTAAAAAAAGACATATTTTATACTCTTAGTATAATTTGTGAAACCTAAAATTTGTAAAATATAAATTCTCATATACATATACACATATGTATATATATAAAAATACAAGGGAGACAAAAGTAGAAGCAAAAAATAAAGAAGAAATTAACCACAAAGAATATAAGAAAAAAGGAAGGGGAAAGAAGGTAGCAAATGGGTGGATATATTTCAAGATGTGTTCCATATTTGAAGGAGTTGAAATGCATTTTACACAACTGTTATATAGCAGCAAAAATAAATGTATGAAACAGAAAAAGAAAGGAGAATAGTAACAACACTGAAAGTGAGGAGTACACCAAGAGCTCTAAACAAAGAAGGTATCAATTCTTCCCAAGCCTGCACATGGAGATGAAGAGACTTGAGTGAGGTCTCAGCAGTTAAGAGTACTTGTTGCTCTTCCTGAGCACCCGGGATCAGTTCACGGCACCCAAATGGCAGCTTGATAATATCTGTAACTACAGTTCTGGAGGAGCCAATACCCTCTTCTAGCTTCTGTGGACACTGGATGGACAAGGTGCAAGATATACATACAGGCAGAACACCCATGAAGATAAAAATTAATTACTCTAAAAGCCTGGGCATGGAAATGTAGGCTGTTAACTCTTTTTCATAATTTTTTACATGAATTAATTAAATTTATATCTTGGTCATGTCCCTCATCTGCTCCCAGTCCCACCCTTCCTCTGCATCCCCTCTCCCTTTTCCTCAGAATAGGGGAGCCTCCCTTCCCAGACATACCAGCTCATCTAGTCACATGATTAATGAGTTTGTCTTCCTCTCCTATGTCCTTGTAGATAATTCCCATCAGGGGACAGTAATTTTAAAAAAGGCAACATATTCCATGTCAGACATATCTCCCACTCCCTAAATAGTGGGCTGACATGAAGCTTAAGGTGCCCAATGGTCTTACTTTTGTGAGGTCTGTGCATTATGCTATGTATATCCAGTACTATATGACTAAAATAGACTTATAAGGGAGTATATACCATGTGTGTCTTTCTGGGTCTGTGCTACCTCACACAAGATGATCTTTTCCAGTTCCATCCATTTACCAGCAAATTTCATGACTTCCTTGTTTTTAATAAGTGAGTAGTATTCCACTGTATAAATGTACCAGTTTCTTTATCCCTTTTTGTATGAAGAACTCTAGGTTGTTTCCAGTTTCTGGATATTTTGAATAAAGTTGCTTTAAACATGGCTGAGTAATATCCTACTATTAATAAACAGCACCTCTTGAAACTGAAAAGCTTCTATAAATCACTATCAATAGAAAAAAAATGACAGTCTACAGAATGGGAAAAAATCTTCCTCAATCCTATACCAGACAAAGGGCTAATATCTAGAATATATAAAGAACTAAAGAAATTAAACACTTTATATATATATATATTAAATAAAAATGTGATACAATGTTAAGCAGAGGATTCTCAATAGAGGAATCTAAAATGGTGGAGAAGCACTTAAAAAATGCTCAACATCCTTAGTCATCAGGGAAATGCAAATCAAAAGGACTCTGAGATTCCATCCTGCACCCATCAGAATGACTAAGATCAAAACCTCAAATGACAACCCATACTGTTGAGAATGTGGAGAAAGGAAACACTCTTACATTGATGGTGGGAATGCAAACTTCTACAACCAGTTTTGAAATCAACCTGGGAATAGCCATAACTCAAGACACAGCTATACAACTCCTCTAAACCCCAAAGATGCTCCACCATACAACAAGCCTGCCAGTATCTTAACTTCAGGGCACTGAGTCCTGTGTTGATTTTATGAATTCTATAACTAGAAAATTATACATTTATTTTGTCCAAGCAAAAGATTCAGGTAAGGTGTTACAGAAAATTTGCAATTTACAGAGAACTCAAATTCATTTTGCTCCATGAATTTTGATGGTACGGGGTTTATTAATTAACTTTAGAGTCTGACAACTCTGCTCATCAAATTGTCAGGTACACTGGCTCCCATGCAGATAATGGAAGTGTTCATGCCTGTGAGACATACTCAACTGATCATATTCACAGATATTTGTGTTGGAAACTGAAGCACTTTGGGAAGAAACTTGTATTATAGCACATTACAATAATCTTACAGGTCTTCAGTGTGGGCACTGATGATGGTGAGAATAAAATCTGTCCCTGATCCACTACCAGTTAACTGAACATGGTCTTTAGATGCCCATGTAAATGTGCAAGAGATCAGCAGTTTAAGAGGCTACCATGGTTTCTGAAGGTGCTAGGACAGATGGTTCTTCCAGGTTTAACTGCCAAACAGACTCTGGATGTACACACACTTGAAAGAAGGAACTTACCACTCCTGCTGACATAACCATGACAGATACAAACAAGATCATCATGATGTCCCCATGGGCACCTGCAAATGGGAAGAGATTAATGTCATACCTACATACACACACACATACATACGTACATAAACATACAGAGATTTCATGACACCAATATTGATCTTCAAAATATCTTTCCTAAACTGAGTGTAGTTTTGCACATCTTCTAATCGATCTTGAAATGCATAGGCAGTGGTTTTTCTGTGAGGTTGAGATCAGCATGGTCTTCAGAATGAGTTCCAGGATAGCCAGGGCTATCTAGAAAGATTCTGTCTCAGAAGAAAAAAAAAGAACAGTTTTTAAAATTTCTTATGTTATTGTATTCATATAAGATATAGCAGGAGATCAAGGAGATACATACTGAAAAGGGAGAAGTCAAAGTATCACTATATGCAGATGATATGATAATATACATGAGTGACCCAAAAAATTCAACCAGAGAACTCCTTCAACTGATAAACACCTTCAGTAAAGTGGCTGGATACAAAATCAACTCAAAAAAATGAGAAGCCCTACTTTACACCAAAGACAAAAGGGCTGAGAAGGAAATTAGGGAAACAACACCCTTCACAATAGCCACTAATAACATAAAGTACCTTGGGGTGACTCTAACCAAGCAAGTGAAAGATCTATATAAAAAAAAATTGAAATCTCTGAAGAAAGAAATTGAAGAAGATATTAGAAGGTGGAAAGATCTCCCATGCTCATGGATTGGTAGGATTAACATAGTGAAAATGACCATATTGCCAAAAGCAATCTACAGATTCAATGCAATTCCCAACAAAATACCTACACAATTCATCACAGACCTTGAAAGAAAAATACTCAACTTCATATGGAGAAACAAAAAACCCAGAATCTCCAAAACAGTCCTCTACAACAACAGATCATCTGGAGGTATCTCTATCCCTGACCTCAAGCTGTACCACAGAGCAATAGTAATAAAACTGCATGGTATTGGCATAGAAACACAATAGTGGATCAATGGAACCGAATAGAAGACCCAGAAATGAACCCACACACCTATGGAAACTTGATTTTTGACAAAGAAGCCAAAACCATTCAATGGAAAAAAGACAGCATCTTCAACAAATGGTGCTGGTCCAACTGGATATTCTGTATGCAGAAAAATGAAAATAGATCCATATTTATCACCATTCACAAAGCTAATGTCCAAGTGGATCAAAGACCTCAACATAAAACCAGAGACACTAAACCGGTTAGAAGAAAGAGTGGGAAAGACCCTAGAACTCATTGGCACAGGAGATGACTTCCTGAATAGAACACCAACAGCACAGGCTCTAAGGTCAACAATAAAAAATGGGACCTCATGAAACTGAAAAGCTTCTGTAAAGCAAAAGATACTGTCATCAAAACAGACTGGGAAAGTATGATTACCAATCCTACTTCTAATAGTGGGCTAATATCCAGTATATATAAAGAACTCAAGAAATTAAAATGCAAGAAATCAAGTAATCCAATTAAAAAATGGGATATGGAGCTAAAAAGAGAACTGACTGTAGAGGATTTTAGAATGGCAGAAAAACACTTAAAGAAATGTTCAATGTCCTTAGCCATCAGGGAGATGCAAATGAAAACGACTCTGAGATTTCACCTTACACCCACCAGAATGGCTAAGATTAAAAACTCTAGTGACAATGCATGCTGGAGAGGTTGTGGAGAAAGAGGAACCCTCCTCCATTGCTGGTGGGATTGCAAACTTGTACAACCACTCTGGAAGTCAATTTGGCACTATCTTAGACAATTAGGAATAGTGATTCCTCAAGACCCAGCTATATCACTCTTAGGCATATATCCAAAAGATGTTCAAGTACACAACAAGGACATTTGCTCAACTATGTTCGTGGTTGCTTTATTTGTAATAGCCAGAACCTGGAAACAACCCAGATGTCCCTCA
>CM053761.1:68050039-68067653 GCA_028658305.1 Pachyuromys duprasi | reverse complement strand
AGGGTAGGGGCATGAAGGAAGAGAGGGAGGGTTGGATTGGGAAGAGATGGAGCGGGGGGGGGGCTACTTCCAGTATACAAATTGAATAAATTGTAATAGATGATAATAAAGAAATTCTTAATAAAAATAAAAAAATTAAATTAAAAAATGAAAACAGGCACATAATAAAAGACACTGAGGAAGTCTAAAGTATCATTAGGTCCTACTTCAAAAGCCTATACACAACAAAATTTGAAATTCTAAATGAAAATGAACAATTTTCTTGATAGATTCCATTTACTAAAAGTGAATCAAGATCAGGCAAACAAAATAAACAATACTGTATCCCCTACAGAAGTAGAATCAGTCATAGAAAGTCTCCCATCCAAAGAAGCCTGAAGCCAGATGGTTTCAGTGCAGAATTCTACCAGACCTTCAAGTAGAGATAACTGCAATACTCTTCAAACTATTCCATAAAACAGAAACAAGAATAACATTACCAAACTCATTCTATGAAGCCACAGTCACCTTGATACGTTATTCACACAAAGACCTAACAAAAAAAGAGAATTCCAGATCAGTTTAGCTTATGACCCTTGACACAGAAATACTCAAAAAAATATTCACAGGCTGAATCCAAGAACACCGCCGGATCCACAGTGGCTTCATCTCATTTATGCAGGGGTAGTTCAATATATGGGAAACCATCAATGTAATCTACTATATAAAGAAACTGAAAGAAAAAAAAACCCACAAGATCATCTCCTTAGATCCCAAAACAACATTTGACAAAGTCCAAAATGCATTCATGTTTAAAATATTGGAGAAAAAAATTCCATACTTGTGGCTCAGTAGGTCTACATAGTAAAAAAGGTCAGCTTACCAAAAACAGCCAACAGATTCAATGAGATCACCATGAATATACCATGACAATTCCTTTCAGAGCTTGAAAGAAAAATTCTAAACTTCATCTGGAGAAACAACCCAGAATAGTTATCCCAATCCTGTATGATAAAAAATCTTCAGGAGGTATCTCTATCCCTGATGTCAAGTTATACTATAAAGCAAGAGTATTAAAAATGGCATGGTACTGTAAATCAAAACAGACTTGTGGATCAATGGAATCATATTGAAGACCAAAATATAAACCCACATACTTACAGACACATGGTTTTTGACATAGGAGCCAAATTCAAATGATGGGGAAAAGATACCATCTTCAACAAATGGTGCTGGTCTAATTGGATGATTACATGTAGAAAATGCAAATAGAATCATACTTATCATGCTGTACAAAACTAAAGTTCTAGTGGATCAAAGAGCTCAACATAAAACCAGACAGCCTAAATCTGTTATAAGAAAAAGTGGGAAAGAGCCTTGATCTCATTGGCACCTTCATGAACAAAGGAGAAAATTGAAGACACATTAGATGAAGTCACTTTATCAAAGAAACTGCTATGTCTAATATCTGATATCCAGACACAAAAAATGAAGGAATTGATACACTCTCAAAAGACTAACTCTATGAAGAGTGTGGATAGCAGAAAGGAAACAATCCAGTAAATAGCACAGAAAATAAATTCAATAAAATTGTAGAATATTTCTCTAATTTAAATAATAAGGTACCTGTAAAGCAATGTACAAGATTAATGCAGAATACCAAGTAGACTAAAAAGTTAGCATACCACAAAACATTTCAAACAAAACACTCAATGTATATGGGGGGAAGGATTATTAAAGGATTCAAGAGGAAAAGATCAAGTCACATATAGAGCAGGTCCATTAGAATAACACCTGATTTCTCAGTGAAACCCCTAAAACAAAGGTCCTACAGGGATATTCTACAAACTCTGAGGGACCACAGCTTCCAGCCAACACTACTATGCTCAACAACCCTATCAATAGCAATAGAAAGAAGAAGAAAAACTTTCCACAATGACATGAGGCTGCAGATATCAGAGTCAGGAATGGTAAGAAGTCAGGTGGAAGAAGAACAGAAGGAGAAATTAAGAAGACAACAGGAAAACTTGTGACCAGGAAGGCTTGCATAAGTTAGTGATTATGTCAAGAAAGTTTATTAAGAAGTGTAGTATTTTCCATACTATTTGAAGGGAGATGATGAATCAAGGCAGAAGAGAGCTAAATTCAACAGTGTTGGCAAAGAAAACACAGGATACTTCAGTCACAGCTGCCCTAGGCCTGATATTCATGGCCCTTCAGGGGAGAAAACCCAGTTCCCAAGGACTGAAACCTTGACTCTTTCAAGGCTCAGGTCCCATGTACTGACTGGACCTTGCCAACATTACATTGCACAACAGCACAGAACTAATACTCTCATTATCTTTTCTTGAGGGGCTCTGAGAGAGCATTGGGCCTTTCTGGCTCTTAACAAGCTCCCTGTTTTGCTTTGTTTTATTCTGTTTTTAATTTTTAATGTTGGATGTATGTACATGTATTGAATAGCAATGAGACTCCAAGATAAGGAAATCCAACAAATGGGTCCTAGTAATTTCAAGGTTAATTAGTACAGATGTTCTAAGCATAATACTGAATGACTGCTGATAAAAGATAAAGGGATTTAATATTTGCAGCTTGTATAATAAATCTTTGGCCACCTCTGAAGGAATTGATTGCAAGATGATCTCTGCTCATGTCAGTAACCAATTGTTTGAGGATTCCTAATATAATCTAATAATCTCATGATGATGTATTCTTGTAAATGGTATAAATTCTACCCTATTTTTATACACATTCATTATAGACTAAAGGCATAACATAGGGATGTCTAAAACCAGCATGACACTGTAAATAAAGTTAAATGATGCTTCTTTGCTTGTACTTTATCCTCTCAGTGCAGCACCACAACTTCCAAATTTCTTAATTTAACTTCTCAGTCTTTATCTATATGTACCTATGTTTACCAAAACTATAAAAGAATGAAGGCCATCTCTGGATTAATTTTCTGCTGAACATTGCATCAATTAGTCATGCATGGAAGAGCTCAGGCAGAAAGGGGAAGTGTGCAGGGCCAGGGCTGTGTGTGGTGTAGGCAGCTGTTGAGACTCTCAAGGAGGTTTTTGTTAGAGGTTGAAGCACTGTGGGCGGATAGTTGTTATACTGCTCACAATAATAAAATGCCAGGTCTTCAGCCTGCACACTGCTGATGGTTAACGTAAAATCTGTCCCAGATCTACTGCCTGTGAAGCGGTCAGGGACCCCAGTGTTTCGAGTGGATGCATAGTAGATTAGCAGTTTAGGAGGCTGCCCTGATTTCTGCTGATACCAGGCTAAATTACTACCCACATTATGACTGGACTTGCAGCTTATTGAGATCCTGTCTCCTACAAATGTCGACATGAATTCAGGAGACTGGGTCATCACAACATCCCCTTCAGCACCTGCAATCACAAAGAGCCAATGAGTATACACATATATACAAAATAAAGTCCTGATTCAAACATTGTGTTCTAAAATTCCTTTTCTAATGGCATTGCTGGCACACTATTGGATTCCAATTGTAAATAACTGTATCTCTACAAATGAATTATATTGATGATATTCCAAGAGTCTTTAATGTCTCACCAGACATCCAGAGGAGCAGAAATGGGTCTGTGACTCCATCTTAGTGCCTCTGGCTGTCTGATGCTTTTCAGTTCTCATTGGAAAGGCCTGGTTTATAAAATATGACCAGCTGGGCTGGCTTGTAGGGACCTATGCAAAATAGTCATCAAATGAGAAAGTAAATAGCCTGGGTACTGTGATGTGAAAGAATCCAGGTTAAATCCACAACCAAAAATATCATCAAAGCAAGTAAGAAGTCACTGGGGCAAAAAGTCAACATAGAAGCTCAAGAACTAACTAAAAGTTCTCAGATCATAAATATTGAGATGAACTTATGACAAACTTCCATTAAAAACAAAAACTCCAAAAGTAATATCAATCAATCAATAAATAAAAACCCTTTACAGTAAGTGAATTCTACAGAAATAATACTAGAAAAACCTTTGATGACAATCCTAAAGAATCAATAAATATCCTGATTGACAACAGCAGAAAGAAACAGGGGAAGAAAAGAAGAAAAAGTAAAGAAAGAAGACTAAAGAGAAAAGGAAGTGAGAGAAAAGAAAGAAAGGATAGCATGGAGAGAAGAGTGAATTCTGGTTTGAGAAGGGGTGGTAAATATAGAGAGGAGAGAAGAAATGCAGAAGATAAAAGGATAAATATTAAAACAGAAATGTTTAGGGGTAGAGTGTCAGGTCAGTGGTTAAGAGCAGTGGACTGGGGAAGAGGCATGGAGGAGATGAGGGAGGGATGGCAAGTTTGGGAGGGGATAAGGGTGAGGCTATAGCTGGGTTACAGAGTGAATAAATTGTAATAAATAAAAATTATATTAAAAAGAGAAGAGTTTTTTTCTCTTGCAAAGAACTCAGGTTTGGTTCCAAGCAATTGCTTGATAATTCTCAGCCATCTATAATTCTAGTTATGGCACACACATGGTATACATACATACATATTTAAATACGTACATAGAGTTGGAGATATGAGCCCTGAGCGCTTCTGATCTGTTGTCTGCCACCCTCATTCTGCTGTCATTTAATTCTCTAAAAGTCCCACTGAAAACTTTCCTTAAAAGTTGCTTTGGTTACATTATTTATCACAGCAGAAAAATAACTAATAAAAAGAAAAAATCAATCAAGAAGATATTATTCCTGTAAGAAGACACACACAAAACATGAACAAATGTATCTTGACTATAATACTACCATATTCTTCTGTATTTGTTGCCTCCAAAAGCAGTTGATCAATTTGTTTCTAGTGAATATTGTTTACATGGGGGCTTGGGTTTCCCCTAAGTAAATGTTTAATTTGTCCATAAATAAGAGATAAAAGCCTGGAAGGTTGATTCTATCTGCACACAATCATACTTCTTTAGTATAGAGTAAGGTTTCCAGGTCTACATTTGAGAGCAGATGGAGAGAATTCAGAGTGGTATGTGACACAGGAGAAAGAGTCAGAGGAGGACATATGACTAAGAAACAAAACTATTACATGCAGCCTCTCGTTTATAATCTTATTGTTTAAACATAATTATATAAATATGAACACAATTGTAGTGGATGCATAGAAGGAGAATTCAGTGAGGGAAGGAATCTTGAGGTAAATGGAACATGGAATAGAGAGAAAGAGGAGGGTAAACAATGTGTCTTATTCAGATTATTATGGCTATGATAAAACATCATGACCAAGAGCAGCTTAAAAATGGGAAAATTTATCCTTTTTACACTTCCAGGCAACATTCCATCACTGAGGGAAGTCAGTGCTGGGATTGAAAAAGAGAAGGAACCCAGAGGTAGAAGCTGAGAATAAGCCATGCAGTCATGATGCTAACTGGATTCCTCCACACAGCTTGCTCATTTTGCTTTGTTGAGGAACACAGGGTCAACATCAATAGTTGCATCACCAACAATGGACTGGATATTCCGGTAATCAATTACTAATTAAAAAAATGTCTTTTCTTGAGAGTGGGTTGTTGATGTCTCCCACTATTAATGTGTGGGAATTTACGTGTGGTTTCCGTTTTATAATGTTTCTTTTACAAATGTGGGTACCCTTGTATTTGGGGCATATCTTCAGGATTGGGATGTCTTCTTGGTGGAATTTTTCTGTTATGAGTATGAAGTGAACCTTGCCATCTCTTTTGATTAATTTTGGTGGGAAGTCTATTTTATTAGACATTACAACAGCTGCTCCTGCTTGCTTCTTGGATCCATCTGCTTTGAAAAAACATCTTCCAGCCCTTTTTTCGCAGGTAATGTCTAGATATGTTTCTTGTATGTAACAAATTATTGGGTCTTATTTATGCAGTCATTCTGTTCATCAGTGTCCTTTTATTGGAGAATTAGTCTACTGATGTTGAGAGAGATTAATGACTAGTGGCAGTTAGACCCATTGATTTTGATGTTGTTTGTATTAGTGTGTTTGTGTGCTTGGATTCTTTCAGTTTTGTTGTAATGAGGTTATTTATTTCCTGTGTTTTCCTGAATGTAGTCAGTTTTCTTGGGTTGCATTTCTCCTTCTAGTATATTCTGTAACACCGGATTTGGGGGTAGGTATTGTTGAAATTTGTTTTTGTCATTGAATATCTTGTTTTTTCCATCTATGATGACTTTGTGTTTTGCTGGATATAGTAGCCTGGGATGACATATGTGTTACCTTACAGTCTGCAATAAAAGATCTTGGGGAGGAATCTCCATTCTTGATCAAACTGTTTCATAGAATAAGAATAGTTAAAGCTGGATGGTACTGGCATAGAAAAAAAGCTGGTGGATCAAGGAATCAAATAGAACATCAAGAAATAAACCCACATACTTATGGACACCTGATTTTGACAATGATGCCAAAAGCATACAATGGGGAAAAAAAAGATAGTATCTTCAACAAATGGTGCTGGTCTAACTGGATATCTACATGTACAAAAACCAAAATCGATATATACTTATCACCCTGCACAGACTGAAAGTACAAGTGGTTCAAAGACCTCACCATAAAGCCAGGCACACTAAACCAGTTAGAAAAAAAGTAGGGAAGAACTTGGAATTCATTGGCACAGGAGACAACTTCCTGAGCAGAACAGCAACAGCACAGGCTCTAAGATCAGAAATCTATATTTGGGACCTCATGAAAGTGAAAAGCTTCTCTAAAGCAAAGGACCTTGTCACCAGAACATAACAACAACCTAGAGACTTGCAAAGGATCTCCATCAAACTTATAGCTGACAGAGAATTGATATCCAGACTATATGAACAATTAAGAAGCAGAACAGCAACAGATCAAATAATCCAATGATAAATATTGAATACAGAACAAAACAGAGAATTCTCAATAGAATAATATTGAATGGCTAGAAACACTTAAAGAAATGCTCAGCATCCTTAGGTATCAGGGAAATGCAAATAAAAACCACCCTGAGATTTCACCATACACCCATCAGAATGGCTAAGATCAAAAAACTCAAGTGACAACACATGCTGGAGAGGATATGGTAAAAGGGGAACCCTCCTTTGGAAATCAATCTGGCCCTTTCTCAGACAATTAGGAACAGTGCCACCTCAAGATCCAGCTATACCGCTTCTAGGCAAATATCCAAAAGATGCTCAAGTACACAGCAAGGACATTTGATGAACCATGTTGGTAGCAACATTATTTGGAATATCCAGAGGCTGGAAACAACCAAGATGTTGTCAGCTGAGGAATTGATACAGAAATTTTGGTACATTTACACAATGGACTATTACTCAGCAATTAAAAACAAGGAAATCATGAAATTTGCAGGCAAATCAGGGGGAACTAGAAAAGACCATCCTGAGTGAGGTATCTAGGAACAGAAAGACACACATGGTATATACTCAATTATAAGTGGATATTAGACATATAATATACAATAATCATACTAAAACCTGTACAACTAAAGAAGCTAATCAAGAAGGAGGACCCTGGGTAAGCTGATGAATCCTCATTGAGAAAGGCAAACAGGATGAACACTGGAAGAGGGAGAAAACAGGGAACAGGACAGGAGCCTCCCACAGAAGGACTCTGAAATACTCTACTCTGCAGGTCGAGGCTTAGACACATCACCAAACTTTCAGCAGAGTGCTGGGAATCTTATGAAAGAAGAGGTAGACAGAAAGACCTGGAGAGGAAGAGAGCTCCACAAGGAGAGTAATAGAACCAAAAATCTGGGCATAGGGGTTTTTCTGAGACTGATAATCCCAACCAGGTCCATTCACGGAGATAACTTAGAACCCCAACAGCTCAGCATCCAAGAGGGTTCCCCAATAATCAGACCAGGGGCCATGTCTGACATGAATCATGGACTGGCCCTTTGATCACCTCCACCCAAGCAGGGAGCAGTATTACCAGTCCACAAAGGAAGAAAAAGAAGCCAGCCCTGATGAGACCTGATAGACTCTGGTCAGACCGAAGGGGAGGAGGACCTCCCATATCATTGGACGGGTGAGGGGCAGAGGAGAAGAAGAGGAAGGGAGTGTGGAATTGGAAGTGGAGCAGGGAGCGGGCTACAGTTGGGATACAAAGTGAACAAAATATAACTAATAAAAATGAAAAAAAAATATATTAAGGGCAGGGCACAGGGGTCTTGTATGAGACGGTTTCTACAACCAAGGACCACGTGTGGATGTGTCCTGGAACCCCTGTTCAGACGAGACCCAGGATAGCTCGGTGTAGGACTAAAGACCCTAGTGAGGGAAACAGGGACTGTTTCAGTCTTGAACTTGATGGCTGACTCTTTGACCCTCCCCCATACAAGCCTGGGAGTGACAGACTGGCTAGATCCCAGGGAAGGACATTGCAGCCAGCCCTGAGGAGACAGGATGAGCTGGGGTTGGATGGAAGGGGAGGAGGTCCTCCCCCGTTGGTGGACTTGGAGGGGGCGGGGAGGAGATGAGGGAGGATTGGGGAGGGTGGGAGGGAATGAGGGAGGGGGCTACGCTTGGGATGCAAAGTACCTAACCTGTGATTGATAACAAAAATTTTTTTAAAAAGTAAAAAAAAAAAGGCATATGTTTGTAAGGATAAGCAAACTAAAGCTAAAAGATAAATAGACCATACTAAAAATAAAACCTATTACTTACAAGAATTAAAAAATGAAAAAATATATTAAAAACATAAAAATCAAAAAATTAACAAAAGAATATGTATGATTATTTTGAAAAGAAAAGTTTTAATTGTTTCCAAACTATTTATTCTGCCAATGAACACAGCCATAAAAATGAGAATATTCTGTGTCAAATCACCTTTAAAATCATACTATCAAGATAAGCAAAAGCAGTAGAAAATAAGTAGTTAATCTTGACTCAAAGTAGTTTCTCCCATAAAAGGTTAAGGGACACTTTGGCCCTTGAATGGCCTCCTGGACTTTCATGTCTAATTGAGTAAGGCAAGGCTCACTGATCGTTGGACAGAGAGAATGTTTCTTTTCTGAATGTGGGTGCCCTTCTGTTTGAGGCATAGATATTCAGGATTTTGATGTCTTTCTGGGGGATTTTTTTCTTTGATGGTAATGAACTGTCCTCTATCTCTTTTGATTAATTTTAGTCGAAAGTCTGTTTTATTATATATTAGCATGGCAACTCCAACTAGCTTCTTGGTCCTGTTTGATTGGAAAACCTTTTTCCAGTCCTTTAGTCTGAGGTAATATCTACCTTTGTTGCTGAGCTGTTTCTTTAATGCAGCAGAATGTTGGATCCTGTTTCTGCAACCGTTCTACTAGCCTGTGTCTTTTTATTGAAGAGGTGAGTCTATTGATGTTGATAGATATTAGTGACAACTGAATGTTAGTTCCTTTTATTGTGGAGTTGGTGGTGATAGCCTGTTTGTATGCTTGTTTTCTTTGGTTTTGCTGCTCTGAAGTTATCTGTATCCTGTATTTTCCTGGGTGTAATTGACTTCGTTGGGTTGGAGTTTCCTTTATTCTATCTGCTGTAGAACTCTGTTGGTTCATAGATACTTTTTAAATTTAGTTTGTGATAGAATATCTTGTTTTCTCCATCTATGTTGTCTGAAAGTTTGGTTGAGTATAGTGGTCTGTGATGGCATCTGTCATCTCTTAGTGTCTGCATGACATTTGCCCAGGTCCTTATGGCTCTCACTGTCTCTGTTGAGAAGTCAGAAGTGATTCTAATAGGTCTACCTTAACATGTTAATTGACCTGTTTTTCCTTGATGACTTTAATATTCCTTCTATGTTAGGTAGATTTAGTATTTTGATTATTATGTGGTGGGAAGAATTTCTTTTCTGGTCTCATCTGTTTGGTATTCTGTGAGCCTCCTGTGTGTATGTTCTGAAAGCTTTTGGTATGCATCTCTTTTGTTGTTGTTGTTGTTAAGGAAATTTTCTTATATAACTTTCTTGGAAATATTTTCTGGAACTGGAGTCTGGAATCAACTTTTTCATCTTTTTTAATGTCTTTCATGTTGTACTTGATTTTTTTTTTGGATGTTTTGTGTCAGGATCTTTTCTGACTTAATATTTTCTTTGAGAGATATATTGATTTCTTCAATTGTATCTTCAACACCTGAGATTCTCTCCTCCATCTCTTCTATTTTGTTTTTGATGCTTACCTCTGTAGTTCCTGATCTCTTCTCTAAGTTTTCCATTCCCAATGTTTTCTAATTTGTTTTATTTATTCTAATTTGGTTTTCAGTTAATGAACCATTTTATACATTTCCTTCACCTGTTTGACTGTGGTTTAATGTATGTTCTTGATGGCTTCTATTTGTTTGTTTGTGTTTGTTTGTGTATGTTTTGTTTGTTTCTCTCTGAGACATTTGTTTCTCATTTATATGTGTCTAATAACTGCATAATCATAGATACAAGCTCATTTTCCTGTGTTTCAGCGGCATTCAAATATCCATTGTTTTTTTAAGGCTTATGATGGAGGCATGATGGCCTATTATTTATGAGTTGTGTACTTATACTGGTCTTTAAGCCATCTGAGTGTCCATAGACTTAGTTGTTTGTTCTTTGTATCTGGACCTCTGATTGGATCTTCCACTCTCTGGTGTCTGGAGTAGTATTCATGATAACAAGAGAGGTCCAGGGAAACATAAATGGGTGCTGGTTTTTTGGAAGCACCCAAGCTGAGGTGGGTATTTTAGAAGGTAGGGCTCTCAGGCATAAGTGTCTTGAAGGGCAAGGCTCAGGTGTCTCAGGTGGTAGCAGAGGGGCCACTGGTGTCTCAAGACCTCAAGGAAGCTGAATTGTGTGTGTGGTGGCTCAGATTGCAAATGCAAGGGATCTGGTAACTCACAGCCAGCTGAGCTGCAGCTTACAGGCCTACCAGACACTGTAAGCCAGGTCTGTGATTCCACCAGCTGCTTACTGTACAGGCATGGTCTGGGACAATAATTTCTAATGAGGTAACCCAGTCCTTGCACAGAGAATCTTCTTCAATAATCCATGTCTTCTGAGAGCACTCTTGCTCACTAAATTAGGCTACATCTTGAAAATGCCAATTTTACACATTTTTTAATTAATGTGTGCAAACTATTAGGGTTAATGATTTCCATGACCCAACCCTACTACTCCTTTCCCTAATAACTTTTTTTCATTTCCACTTAAACATCTATCTCCCATTATTTCCCCAGTCTTGATTTTTATATCACTTATATTATATTCTCATATTTGTAACTTTAAATGCAAAATCACAGGTTTACAAGTAGCTTCTTTATCTATACTTCACTCGACATAAGCCTATGTCTGTCCCGTCATTTCCCTATTTCTATCCTTTAATACTTACTAGAATCCTTCTGCCTCTACCATGGTCTTTTTATACATTCATTTAACCTATATTCTACTATTTTCTTCACTAAATGGATGCCCCACAAAAAAAAACCCATTTCTGGTTTCCTAGAAGCTACATGTACTCCCTGATAACACAAAATATAGACGGTTTGAAGCTAGGACCCTCATATGAGGGAATATAGGTGGGGTTTGTGTTCTGGGAACTTAATGGACTCAGCATAATTTTTTTTTCATTTCATCCACTCATTTTAAAACTTCATAATCTCATTTTAATTTATTTCTGAGTAAAAAAAAATAATGCAGCATTCAGAACATAGTATGGCTATTGCATACATTTACTCATAGTAGCTGGTTTTGCCTGCACATGATCAAGCCAGTCAAAATTCTTAGCAGTTGATATCTACTGAGAAAGGGAGAGTCACTCTCCTTTGGAGGAGGACATCTCATGCCTTCAAAATTGGACCATGGCTATATGGACAGCACTAACCAGACTGCGGGAAATGTTAATAATGAACAAATGGAACATAAAGCTGAGAGGAGAATGGAACAGAGAGGAGTTGGAAGAAGGTACCTATGTACAGATATTATTGGTACAATATATATGAATTCCTCAAGCACTACAAAACAAAAGTGCTATTTAAAAAAGTAAAGGATATTGAGTATTAAGGAGCAGAAATAAAAGTAAAAAAAAAGAATGACTACAAATCAAAGTAAAACTTACCTTAATAACAACAGAAACAATGTGAAACCACTTAGCTTTGCATTTTCTGTTCCATAGACTCTAGGCTAAAAATTCTGGGAGAAGCTAGCATGCTAGTAAATGTGATAAATCACAGAAATTCTTGAAATGTTTTAAATACATAAGTACAGGTAATACAAAAAGAAAGAAAGAAAGAAAGAAAGAAAGAAAGAAAGAAAGAAAGAAAGAAAGAAAGAAAATACAAATAAGGTACTTACATTTCCAGAAAACTAAGAGAATTATATAAATTATATAAAATTATTTCTTTAAGTGATTTTCTGCTATTCTATAATCCTCTACAGTCAGTTCTCTTTTTAGCTCCATACCCCATTTTTTTTAAATTGGATTACTTGATTTCTTGCTTTTTAACTTCTTGAGTTCTTTATATATACTGGATATTAGCCCTCTGTCAGAAGTAGGATGGGTAATGATCCTTTCCCTGTCTGTTGGCTGTTGTTTTGTATTGATGACAGTATCTTTTGCTTTACAGAAGCTTTTCAGTTTCATGAGGTCCCATTTGTTGATTGTTGATCTTAGAGCCTGTGATGTTGGTGTTCTATTCAGGAAATAGTCTCAACATCCTTAGCCATCAGAGAGATGCAAATCAAAATGACCCTGAGATTTCACCTTACACCCACCAGAATGGCTAAGATCAAAAACTCTAGTGATAACGCATGCTGGGGAGGTTGTGGAGAAAGAGGAATCCTGCTCCATTGCTGGTGGGAATGCAAAGTTGTACAACCACTCTGGAAATCAATTTGGTGCTTTCTTAGACAATTAGGAATAGTGATTCCTCAAGACCCTGTTATACCACTCTTAGGCATATATCCAGAAGGTGCTCAAGTACACAACAAGGACATTTGCTCAACTATGTTCGTGGCTGCTTTATTTGTAATAGCCAGAACCTGGAAACAACTCAGATGTACCTCAGTTGAGGAATGGATACAGAAATTGTGGTACTTTTACACAATGGAATACTACTCAGCAATTAAAAAGGAGGAAATCATGAAATTCGCAGGGAAATGGTGGGACCTGGAAACTATCATCCTGAGTGAGGTATCGCAAAAGCAGAAAGAAACATATGGTATATACTCCCTTATATAGACCTATAGAATAGGAAGGTCAAGCTGAAGTCTACACACCTAGGGAGGATATACAGGAAGGAGGACCCAGGTTGGCATGATCAATGCTTGTTTAGATGAACAAATGGGATGGACATTGAATGAAGAGAAAACAAGCAACAGGACAGGAGCATACAAAAGAGGGCCTCTGAAAGATTCAATATAGAAATATATCAAAGCAGATATTAAGACTCATAGAGGAGGGATCCAAGATGGCTGCCATGAGAGGACACTGTGTCTGAGGACTAGGTCAGCAGAAACAACATAGCGACTAGGAGACTGAACTCTGGGACCTAAAATCCCAGCATTTGTGATTGCCAGGTGAGCAGAACTCCTATGGTGAGAAAATCAAGTGGGAAAAACCTAAGGACACCCAGTTATCCCCCGGAAAAATCTCCGGGTGACCAGCGGCACACAGCTCTGATCAGAGTGAGTAGCTGCGCAGGGCACCAGCAGCTGCCATACTAAACTGGATCACATAGTCTCTGGGGCAGACTGAGGATGATCCAGGCACTGTTTTGTCTGACCTGCACACTGCGGGCACATGCTGCTCAAATCTGCCAGCAAAAACCTCAGTCAGTGTGTGAGTCCGCAGGCCAGTCTGGGAAGGTGCAGTGATCTGCTTCACCCAGCGGGTGTACAGCAGGCGCACTCCGATTGCCTCTGGATCCACCTCAGACTGAGAGGGATGGGGAACCGTTTTGATCAGACTGCACAAGACAGGCGCACTCTGCTTGGGGCCGCCAGCAAAATCCTCAGTCCCTGTGAGAGTCCGCAGGCCAGTCTGGAAATGATGCGGATTCTGCTTCAACCAGCGAGTGTACAACAGGCTCACTCCAATCGCCAGTGGAACCACCTCAGACTGAGAGGGACTGGGAAACCTTTTTGACCAGACTGCACACTGCAGTCACACACTGCTCTGGGCGCCAGCAACCACCTTGGTCCGTGTGTGTGTCCACGGGCCAGAGGCCTCCAGCACCACTTCAAACAGACCTACATACAGAGGATGCACACCGCTCCGCAACTCCTGGAACAAAACCAGACCCACTGTGTGTGCCCCAAATATCATCTCAGACCATGGTTCACAGCCCTGGCCCAGAAGGGGTGCCAAGTCTCCAGTCCAGGGGAGAGCCCTTAGCAGCAAGCCCAGGGCAGAGCACAAAACGCCCAGCTGATATCCCAAAAGACTGAGGAGCTAAACTTCCAGACCTGAGGGGTGACCACCCGGCAGTGCTCACAGCTTCTAGCACTGAGCACGAAGCCGGGCACACAGAGCCCACAACAGAGTTCAACTGTGACAAGAACACACACTAACAAACCACTGGAAATCCCTGATCATTTTGAAGAATACTCCTGACACAAGAGGTTGACAGTTCCAGACTAAAGCTCAGCCTTAAAGCATAAACAGCTCCTTGATTATATATAAACAAATGCCCAGAAATTGGTGAAAGAACTCACCAAACAAAAATCAGGACACCATGGCCCCACCAGAAACACCCAAAAGCAGGTGAGATTTTAATTCAGTGGAAACACAGGAAAATTATCTTAAAGCTATGCTTATGCAGATATTGGAGGAACAAAAAGAGAGACAAAAAGAGGAAATGAACAAGGCCCTCAAAGAAATGGAGAAAAAATTAACTGCCCACATAGAGGAACAATCAAAGATAAACAGAGAGGAAACAACCAAAATAGGAGACACAGTCAATCAGTCGAAGGAAACTATACAAACCATGAAAACAGAATTAGAATCTATAAAGAAGACAAAAAAGGGAGAAGAACGTGGAACTGGAGAACTTAGAGAAAAGATCAGGAACCACAAAGGTAAGCATCACCAATATAATACAAGAGATGGAAGAGAGAATCTCAGGACTGGAGGATACGCTGGCTGAACTGGATTCTTTACTCTAGGAAAAAATAAAATCAGGAAAGTCCCAAACACAAAACATCTAAGAAATTAAGGATGCCATCAAAAGAAGAAACCTAAGAATAATTGGAATAGATGAAAAAGAAGACTCCAGGCTCCAAATACAGGAAAATATTTTGAAGAAAATTTTCCCAACTTAAAAAAAAAATGTCCATAAACATACAAGAAGCCTACAGAACACCAAATAGACTAGACCAGAAAAGAAATACCTCTCGTCACATCATAGTCAAAACACTAAACCTACAAAACAAACAAAAATAGTAAAGGCAGCAAGGGAAAAGGGTCAAGTAAAATATGAAGGGAGACCAATCAGACTCACACCAGACTTCTCATCAGAAACTATGAAAGCTAGAAGGGCTTGGGCAGAAGTCATGCAGTCTTTAAGGGAACACAGATGCCAACCAAAACTACTATACCCAGCGAAGCTTTCAATCAACATAGATAGAGAAATCAAAATTTTCCATGACAAAACAAAATTCATGCAATACCTACACAGCAACCCAGTCCTACAGAAGGTACTAGAAGGAAAACTTCAGTCCAACGGAAATAATTACACTAAAGAAAATATAGGATACAGATAATTTCCCAATAACAACAACAGCAAAAAAAGCAATGAATCACAGTAAGACCACCAACTGGACAATAAAAGGAAATAACAGTCATTGGTCACTATTATCTATCAACATCAATGGACTCAACTCTCCAATAAAGACACACAGACTAACAGAATGGCTGCGGAAACAGGATCCAACATTCTGCTGCATCCAAGAAACACACCTATGCAACAAAGATAAACAGTACCTCAGAGTAAAAATCTGGAAAACAATTTTCCAAGCAAAGACACCCAGAAAACAAGCTGGGGTAGCAATCCTAGTATCCAATAAAATAGACTTTCAACCAAAGTTAATCAAGGAAGATGGGGAGGGGCACTTCCTTCTCATCAAAGGAAAATTCCAACAGGAGGACATCACAATTTTAAACATTTATGCCCCAAATACAAGAACACCTACATATGTAAATCAAACAATATTAAAACTGAAATCACACATTGATCCCAACACCCTAAGAGTGGGAGACTTCAACACTCCACTCTCACCAAGGGTCAGATCATCTGTTCAGAAGCAAAACAGAGAAACAAGGGCACTCACAGACACCCTAAATCAAATAGACCTAATAGATGTCTACAGGACCTTTCATCCTAGATCAAAAGAGTCTACCGTCTTTTCAGCACCTCATGGAACCTTCTCCAAAATAGACCATATAGTTGGTCAAAAAGCAAGCCTCAGCAGATACAGGAAGATCGAAATAATCCCGTGAATCCTATGTCACCATTACGGTCTAAAGCTGGACCTCAACAACAACAGAAATAGCAAAAGGCCTGCACATACATGGAAACTGAACAACTTTTGCTACTCAAGGACAGCCTGGATAGGGAAGAAATTAAGAAGGAAATGAAAGACTTCCTAGAATTCAATGAAAATGAAAGCACAACATACCCAAACTTATGGGACACAATGAAGGCAGTGCTAAGAGGAAATTTCATAGCACTAAGTGCTTTCAAGAAAAAAATTGCAACATCTCATACAAGCAACTTAATGGCCCAACTGAAAGCTCTAGAAAAAAAAGAAGCAGATATACCCAAGAGGAACAGATGGCTGGAAATCAAAATCAGGGCTGAAATCAATCAATTAGAAACAAATAAAACTATTCAAATAATCAATGAAACCAAGAGCTGGTTCTTTGAGAAAATCAGGAAGATAGACAAACCCCTAGCCAAACTAACAAAAAGGCAGAGAGAAATGGTCCAAATCAGCAAAATCAGAAATGAAAAGGGGGATATAACTACAGACAATGAAGAAATACAAACAATCATTAGGTCTTACTACCGAAGCCTATATGCCACAAAATTTGAAAATCTAAATGAATTGGAAATTTTTCTTGAGAAATTCCACCTACCTAAATTAAGCCAAGATCAGATAGGAAGAATGAATAGACCTATATCCCCCAAGGAAATAGAAGAAGTCTTCAACAGCCTTCCTATGAAAAAAAGCCCTGGGCCAGATGGTTTTAGTGCAGAATTCGACCAGACCTTCAAAGAAGTCCTAACACCAATTCTATATAAAGTGTTCCACAAAGTAGAAATAGAAGGAAAATTACCAAACTCTTTCTATGAAGCCAGAGTCACCTTGATACCTAAACCACACAAGATCCAACAAAAAAAGAGAACTTCAGACCTATCTCTCTTATAAACATTAATGCAAAAATACTCAATAAAATACTTGCAAACCAAATCCAAGCACACATAAAAGATATCATCCACCATTACCAAGTAGGCTTTATCCCAGGCATGCAGGGTGGTTCAATATACACAAATCCATCAATGTGATCCACCATATAAACAAACTGAAGGAGAAAAACCACATGATCATCTCCCTAGATGCTGAGAAAGCATTAGACAAAATCCAACACCCATTCATGTTTAAAGTCTTGGAGAGACTAGGGATACAAGGCACATACCTAAACATAGTA
>CM053761.1:68004356-68049539 GCA_028658305.1 Pachyuromys duprasi | reverse complement strand
GATTGGTAATGATCCTTTCCCAGTCTGTAGGCTGTTGTTTTATTTTGATGACAGTATCTTTTGCTTTACAGAAGCTTTTCAGTTTCATGAGGTCCCATTTAGTGATTGTTGATCTTAGAGCCTGTGCTGTTGGTGTTCTATTCAGGAAGTAGTCTCCTGTGCCAATGAGTTCTAGGGTCTTTCCCACTTTTTCTTCTAACAGGTTTAGTGTGTCTGGTTTTATGTTGAGTTCTTTGATCCACTTGGACATTAGCTTCGTGCTAGGTGATAAACATGTATCTATTTTCATTTTTCTGCATACAGATATCCAGTTGGACCAGCACCATTAGTTGAAGATGCTGTCTTTTTTCCATTGAATTGTTTTGGCTTCTTTGTCAAAAATCAAGTTTCCATAGGTGTGTGGTTTCATTCCTGGGTCTTCTATTCAGTTCCATTGATTCACTATTCTGTTTTATGCCAATACCATGCAGTTTTTGTTACTATTGCTCTGTAGTAAAGCTTGAGGTCAGGGATGGAGATACCTCCAGATGATCTGTTGTTATAGAGGATTGTTTTGTTGATTCTGGGTTTTTTGTTTCTCTGTATAAAGTTGAGTATTTTTCTTTCAAGGTCTGTGAAGAATTGTGAAGGTATTTTGGTGGGAAATGCATTGGATCTGAGAGGGGAGCAGCCTTGTTGGGCCATGGAAGAAGACATTGCAGCCACTCCTGATGAGACCTGATGGACTGGTATGAGAGGGAAGGAAAGGAGGACCTCCCCTTCAGTAGTCTTAGGGAGGGACACAGGTACAGAGAAGGGGAAAGGGAGGGTTTGGGATGGGAGGAGTGAGGGAACTACAGGGGTATATAAGTTGAATAAAGTGTAATTAATAAAGAATTTAAATAAATAAATAAATTTTAAAAATTAAAAAAAGAAAAAAAGGAACAGAGATAAGACCCATGAAACTTATCTGAATCCCGCATGTATTTATCTAAACTCTATTTTTTAACTTTGTTTTAAAATCTTGGCATTAGATAATGTGACTAATAATTTAATTATTCTAAAGTGTAATATGGAAAATTATGCATCTTTCTCAGGTAACCTTATGTTTTACATACAGTGCTTACAAATTTATTAGATAGTTAAAAAGCAAAAAGGTACCATCACATAGCTTTTATTTTACTCAAGCCAATAGCTGTGACTGGCCCCTCCCTGTGATCAGGAATTACAATTGGATCCCTTTTGTTTGGCCAGAGAATTATCAGAAGCTTGAGAGGCAGCAAGATAGCAGCAGCCCCACTCCTCCTCCTTCCCTTGTGTGCCACAAGTGAAATAACATGCCAACATGACATTGACCTCAAAGATGCTTTGGAGTTCGATAAGGAGAAAAAGCCATTTGCAGCCCAGGTCTGGCAGGTCCTGGCCTCCTGATAATAGGAAACTCTGCTCTAACATCTCTCTAACATCTCACACACTCTCTGTATCCCCCTGTGCCTCTATTTACAGCTTCTAGTGGGCAGATCATGCTTACCCAGTCAGCAGAGTCACTTCAGGTTTCTCAAAGAGAGAAAGTCTCCATCATCCTCAGGGCCAGTCAGAGCTTCCTCTACACAGATGGAAAGTGCTACCTGTGCTGGGACCAGCAGAGTCCAGGATAGACCATCAAGGCCCTCATTTACGACACTTAAGTCAGGATTGAGGGAGACCCCACAAGATTCATTGGCATCAGATCTGGGACAAAATTCACTCTCATTATTGCAGACTTTCAGCCTGAGAATTGCACATTTCACCATTATCTTGAAAAACTGAAAAGGCCTCCCACAGTGATTGAGTCCTGCAGTAACTCCCCACAAACCTGCTTTACCCACCTTCTCTGGACTCAGAACCTTCTCTGAGAGAAACAGCTGAGCAGTTGGTGTATGACAGTGAAAACAAGCTTAACAACAACACAGACCACTACGTGGAGTGCCTTGTCTCCTTAGTCTTCTCTGTATTCTTCAGTGTTTTTCACAGAAAAAACATGAGATAAAAAAATATCTAGAAAGAGAGAGAGAGGAAGAAAGCAGGTTGTATTAATTCATATTCATTCTCTTTCTCAACTCTCCTCCCCCATTGTTCCTCTTCCTCTCCCACACATCTTTCTCTATTAATCTCCTCTGGACACTGGGGCATCACCAGCTCACAATCACTTTCCAGCTTCCCTCAGCCACTAACTTTGGGATAGGCCTTCTTAACCTGAGGGTTATGTCCTTTATAATGTCACATCCTGATGGGACCCTGTAAAGCCGTGACTCAGGAATAAGAAAACCATGTCCAGGCTGCAGTATTCCCCAGAGTAATAGAAACTCTGCTGTTACCCTGAATCTTCTACACAGTAAAGACTCTAACGTAGAGAGAAGAAAATATACTTTATCACAGGAAAATTAAGTACTAGTTCTAGCATAACAGAAGCTCAACAAAGGAGTCAGCAATAGGAAGTTCTGCAAGGTTCTCATCATGAGGAACATAGTGAACCCTTACATTGGGGATGAATTCAGTGGGACTGAACCATGCCTGTTGACTTCACACTGGACTTATATATTTAGGAATAAAGTTTCTCTCTGTGCTCTCTACTGTTTAGTACTTTTTGTCAACATGTCACAGCTGGGAAGAAGAACCTTAATTGAGATATGGCTTCCATGACATTGCATATAGAAAAATATTTTTTAATAACTGGTTGTTATGGAAGGGTAGGGGACATCATAGGTGGGGCCATTTCTTGGTGATGATCCTGGCAATTGGAAGAAAGCAAGCCCAGCAAGCCATGGAGAACAATCCAGTAAGTGTCTTTATTTCATGGTTCCCGGCTCTGCTCTTGCTGGGAGTTCCTGCCATAACTTCCCTCAATGAAGGACTATGATCAGGACTTGTAAGCCAAATAAACCTTTTCTTCTCCAACTTGCATTTGGTCATGATGTTTATCACAGTGATAGAAAACAAAGAAGACACTATCCAAGGTAGAGGCCTAGAATGTGCCCTTTTATCTGTCTTTCTCTTTATATCATAGGCACATTTTATTTTTACTGGTTCATCTGAGTTGTATAAGCAAATACTCTCCTCAATCTCTTTATCCTTTCCCCACCTCAAGATCTATCTCTCATATAGAACATTAAATTGTTATAGTTGTTTCTGAGATCCAACCATCTTCCACAGGACAAGGCAGAATCTCCTGCATAGTAACAAAACACTAGCAGGATAAATCCTACACATACCTTATATTCACTGAAACACATAGGAAACATGGTGATCTCAGACGTGACCTGCTCACCTGTTTTCTTTCCTCATCTCCCTATGTCCTTACCAAGGATCTAGAGAATCAACAGTTCAAAGGTATTAGGAGAAAATCAAACTTAATATGAGTAGCTGAACTCCAAACCATTGGAGGTGAAATTAAAACTGATTTTTTTGGTTCTGTAATTTTTATTAATTTAATAATTTTATATCTCAATCATTGCCCTCTCTCTTGTCTCCTCTTGGTCCCATCCTACCTCTGTATTTTCTCTATCCCCCTCCCTTGGTCCTCAGAAAGGGGAAGCCCTCCTCCCTTACCAACTGCCCCAGACTATCAAGTCTTTTCAGGACTGCCTGCACCCTCTTCCTCTGTGGCCTGGCAATTTCACCTTTCCCAGGCAAAGTGATTGAAAAGCATGCCACAGAGTTAAACTGAATTTTTACCTGATACCTTTCAAAAGAGGAATGGGCAACCAATAAGGTGATCAACTGAAAGGAAGTACTACCTTTTGAAGAAAGCAAAAGGACAAAAAGTACATTGCTGCTGGAATATCAGACAGGAGTTCACAATTTAAGTCAGAATCTGATGGAAATGTGTGATACCATGATCCCAGAATCTTAACACAGCATTGGAGCCAAGGGCATGGAAATTTATATGTAATTCAATCTCCAGGATGAAAATAGGCCTGCTCTTCATTTCCTTCCTGAATACAGATGAAGAAATAACCAGTGGATAAGTAGTAAGCTTCGGTTGTAATACAGAGTGGGGCTACTCTATACATCTGGTACCTCTGAGACAAGGCAAGCTATAAGAATTGTAGAGACCAAAATATAAAGGAATTCTAGAGATGGCCCAGGCAGACATGACCAGCACTTTTGGGGGCACAGGGTAATGACAAAGCTGCCCAGGCCAAATTGACAACACTACAAAGAAGGAGGGTGTGATAGACAGGCAGGAAAGTTGGAAGAGAGGATCTGTGTGTGTGTGTGTGTGTGTGTGTGTGTGTGTGTGTGTGTGATGTGGAGAAAAGTAGAACTGGAGTCCTGAGGGAGGTGAAATGTGTGAGAGAGGGGTGAGATCCACACTATAACATGTCTTTATTGAGCGTTTTTGGCCAGTTGGTATGCAACAGCCCGGAGCCTGCACAGATGAACACCCAGTTTCCAAACACAGGGTCATCCAGACTCTGCAAAATGCCAGAGGCTAGAGATGAGGAATAGTAAACTTCTTATACTAAACCTCCTTGAATGACCACTGTGGTTCCTAGGTCCAGTTCATCTCTCCTAGTGGTTCCAGGTCCTCTCCTGCCAATCTCTCCTCTCCAACTCCTCTCACTCACTTCCTTCTTCCCACCAGACCAGGATGTCCTACCATATTCTCTCCACTGCACAGCACTGGCTGGATGTTTCATTGACAATATAGAGAAGAAATGGTGGCATATTTATACAAACTTGAGACAGGTAATGCTTAGAATAAGCAGGATTGTAACCAGATAGCGGGGTAGAAAAATCAGCATTTGAATGAACAAGGATAAATTGCATAAATTCCACAAGAACATTATGCTAACAAATAACCATAGTAAAATCTACAGACCTCAAGAAACTAAACACAAGAAGGACACTAGGGAGGATGCTTAATCATCATTCACAATGGCCAATAAGATAGACACCAGAAGCAGTGGAAAAGGGGGAACAGGATGACAGCCTACCATAGAAGTCCTCTGAAAGGCTCCACCTAACAGGGGATCAAAACATATGCTAAGACTCATAGCCAAATTTTGATCTGAGCACAGGGAGTCTTTTGGAAGAAGGGGAAGATAAAAGGACCTAGAAAAGAAAAAGCCAAAACATCTGGGCCCAATGTTGCCTGCAGAGATTGGAGCACCAAGGACCATCATGGAGAGGACCTAAACACCCTGCTCAGATTTAGCCAGTGGACAGCTCAGTCTCCATGTGTGTTCTTGAATGAAGAGAGGAGGGGCTACTATATCATGAACTTGGTTGACAGCTCTTTCATTACTTCCCCCTGGCAATGCAGTCTTGCCAGGCCATAGAGGAAGAAGACCTAGGCAGTCCTGATGAGACTTAATAAGCTAGGGTCAGATGGCAATGGAAGAGAACTCAACTTTTCAGTGGACTAGGGGAAGGAAATGGGGAAGGGAGAGGAAGAGAGAAGGGGATGAGGGTGAGATGAGGAAGGGGGCTACAATCCGGATATAAAATGAATAAATTAAAAAAATTAAAACAGAATGTGTCCATGATTGTCTTTAGTTTTAATGCGAAGCTAAATTGTTTACGAATAGGAAAAGGTCAGATTTGTTGCTGCTTAATGGTCAGACATCAAAAATTCTAACACATTCCACTGAGGGACCACAGTCTCCCTGGGCAAGTTCAGGACTTGGAAAATCATTGAAATAATAACAAAGTACTCATTGTCCTCCTTCCTCTGCTGGTCTGTTTATCCTTCAAACTGTCTTGAAATCCTTTGCCTTTCAGGCAGGGAGCCAGCTTCAGCACTCAGAATCCCTCTCAGTATTTCAGAGTATTAAAACTATGGCCTCACACTGACTCTGTTTATCCCATTATGTTGAGTCTAAACGTGAAAACAGGCCCACAAGGTGTGATGGCGGTGAGAGGTCATTTGTTTAGGTCATCAAGTGTTTCCAAGTGCTCTCCCCACCGTTTGATTCCACCACTACCAACCCTATTCAGCCTTATCTGCAATACACCATCTGACACAAGCTGCTCTGCATGTTACAGCAAGAGTTCTGGACTCTTTTTATTATTATTATTACAATACATTCACTTTGTATCCTGTAGCAACCCCCTGTAGTCTCCTCCTACCGCACCACCCTCTCTACTCTCCTTCTATGCCAACTTCCCTAGTCCTCCCCTATGCTCCTCCCCTTCTAACTGACACTAGCCTGTCAGGTCTCATTAGGATTGGCTGCATCATCTTCATCTGTGACCTGGCAAAGCTGGACCGTCGAGGAAGAGGTGAGTAGCCGGCCACTGAGTTCATGTCAGAGACAGACCTGCTCCTCTTACTAGGAAAAACACTTGGAAACTGAGCAGCCTATGAGCTTCATCTGACCAGGGGCTTTATGTCCTCTCCTTGCATGGTCCTTGGTTACCATATCAGTCCCTGGGCCCAGGTTTTCTGGCTCTATTGGTCTCCTTCTGGAACTCCCCTCCAGGTCTTTCTATTTTTCCCATAATCCAAAAGGTTCTCTGCACTCTGCCCCAAATTTAGCTATGAGTCTCAGCATCAAATGGCAGAGAAACACTTAAAGAAATGCTCAATGTCCTTAATCATCAGGGAAATGCAAATCAGAACAAATCTGAGATTCAACCTCACAGCCATCAGAATGACTAAGTTCAAAAACTCAAGGTATGGCACATGCTGGAGGAGCTGTGGAGAAAGGGGAAGCTGCCTCCATTGCTAAGAGGAAAGTAAACTTGTACAACTGCTTTGGGAATCAATCTGATGCTTTCTCAGAAAATTTGGAATAGTCCTACGTCAAGATCCAGCTATAACACTCCTAGGTATATATTCAAAAGATTCTCAACCATACAACAAGGACATTTGCTCAACTATGTTATAGCAGCTTTGCTCACAATAGCCATAATCTGTAAACACCCTAGATGTTCCTCAGCTGAGAAATGGATATAGAAATTGTGGAACATTTACACAATGGAATACTGCTCAGCAATTAAGAACAAGTTAACATGAAATGTACAGGCAAATTGTGGGAACTACACAAGATCATCTTGAGTGAAGTATCCCAGAACCAGAAAGACACACGTGATATATACTCACTTATAAATGTATATTAGACTTATAATATAGTATAAACATTCTAAAATCTGCAATACTAAAGAAGCTAAACAGCAGGAGAGACCCTGAGGAAGAGGCTGTAACCTCACTCAGAAGGGTAAACATAGATGTAGGAAGTAAGAGAAGACAGAGAACAAGACAGGACCCTTCCACAGGGGCCACTGGAAGACTCTACCCAGCATGATATCAAAGATCTTGGACTCTTTATTATGAGGTTCTAGAGCTTCTATCAGCCTATGTGCTGACTACACCTAGTGGCAGGAACATGACATGAACTTACACAGAATCAACTTATTTGCCACACAATAAAAGTCCTTAAGCAGGAGCTACAGGTGGGATACAATGTGAAAAAACTGTAATTAATAAAAATACAAATAATAAAAGAGAAAAGAAAGGAAAAAAGAAACATGCTTTGCAATGACTGTTCTCAGTAAAAAAAATAATAAATTAATTTAATTAAAAAATATAGTCCTTAAGCAGCTGAATGTTTGGTTACCTAGGAGAGCTGTGTGTGGTGCTGCTGTGTGGATACCCTACCTCACTCCTGAACATCCCACAGAAGGATCTTAGAAATTTTACAGAATTTCAACATGAGTGAAACTTCAGAAGTGATTCCACATTTTCAAGAGATGTTTGCAAGCAGATTTATACAAGATGGCAGAGTACCAGGACTACTTGAAACATCCTCCTGAATACCCACCAATTGTTGAGGAATAGAATAACAGAGCTGGTGGCCACCAAAGAAATTGAGGCAACTGGCTGCAAGACAACAGACACTTTAGAAGAAGGGATAACAGACTAGGATGGACAAGTGACAGTCAATAGAATCACTGGCAAGGACTACTGACTCTGCTCACAATCACTATGTAAATAACAAAGAGTTATGTTGATAAAGCTGACTTAGGTTAACATTGCTATGATGAAATCAATGGCTAAGACTGTTTAGAAGAAAGCATTTAATTGAGGGCTTGTTCACAGTTGCAGAAGGTTAGTCCATGGCCATCATAGCCAGAGCATAGTGGCAGGAAGCAATGGTTGCTAAGGACTATATCCTGATCCACAGGCAGCAGCCAAGAGAGATACTCTGGACCTAGCAGTGGGTTTTTGAAACTTCAAAGCTAACTCCAAATGACACATCTCTTCCAACAATGCCACACCACTCCGACAAAGTAACACCTCCTAATCCTTCCTAAAGAGTCCACCAAGTGCAAAACAAGACAGTTCAAATATATGAGCCTATTGGGGAGGGGAGGTGTCTTATTAAAACCACACAAATTCTTTCATATTTTCCATTAAATTATTATGATGGCTAAAGAAACTCCATTTTACACTGGGCATCCATCTTGGTACCCATTGGGTATTTTTCTCTGACTCCAGTTCCTGGAAATTAAGTTCTCCATAACCCATACTCTGTCACCCCACACACCCAGAAATGTAGAGACATGACCTTTTACTTGTTATGATATGACTAACTACATTTTGGCTTCTGTAATCTGATTGTGCACATAGTCAAGGTCTATTTTTATGTTGCCTTGACTACCTAATCTTGGCAGATAGGCTCCCCACTGGCTTGTGCCAGCATTCAAGGTCTTCTTGGGCTTCTCTCCTTTAAAAATCCTTTCATCATGCCCCCCTTCATACAACAGCCCCAAGTTTGTCTTAGAGAGTGTTATCATACTGGCAGTAATGAATCAATCTTTGGATTATAACTGAATTGAGTCTATCATCCTTTCCCAAAGATCAGAATCCCTGTAAAATTATTGCATAGACTAGTGCCCAAGGAGTTTCTCACATGCAATCTCTCAGAATGAAAAATAAAACATACTGAAATCTATATACCTAAAGAAGATAAACAAGAAAGAGGACCTGGGGTAAGAGGATTAATCCTCACTTAGAAAGTCAAATTGGATGGACATTGGATGTAGGAGAAAACAAGTAGCAGGACAAAAGCCTACCACAGAGGGTCTCTGAAAGACTCTACCTCGCAGGGTATCAAAGCAAATATCAAGAAACATAAACAACCCTTTGGCAGAGTGCAGGGAATCATATGAAAGAAGGGGAAGTTAGTATGACCTGGAGAGGACAGGAGCTCCGCAAGGATCAGATATATCAGGGCACAGGGGCCTTTTATGAGACTGTCTCTCCAACCAAGGGCCATGTATGGTTATAACCTAGAACCCCTATTTGTAGGTAGCAAATGGCAGCTCAATATCCAAGTGGGTACCCTAGTAAAAGGAACATGGGATATTTTGGACATAAACTCAATGGCTGGCTTTTCGACCTCCCTGACCCCTGAAAGAGGAGCAGCCTTGCTAGGCTACAGAAGAGGACATTGCAGCCATTCCTGAAGAGACCTGATAAGCTAGAGTTAGATGGAAGGCGAGGAGGTCCTCCCCTATCAGTGGACTTGGAAAGGGGCTGGGAGGATATGAGGGAAGGATGGGGGCGACAGGTAGAAAATGCCAGAGGGGGTATATAACCTGTGATTAATATAAAATACAAATGTTAAAATTAAGGAAAAAAACAAAATTATCTTCAATATCCATGCTAAGAAGGCCCCTAATGAAACCTGGTGGCTGGAAATAACCCCCAAAAGAAATTTATGACTTAACATACAATCGTTTTTGAATTGGCCTCCAGAGCTCAATTTCAAATTCAATCACAATTTTTTAATATTTTCCTTTCTGATGGGATGGTATAAGGTAGAGAGTATAGTAATTTGTAAGCCAGGCTGGCCTCAAACATGCATTCTACTGCTCAATTCTTCAAGAGGTGGGGTTAAATGTATGCACCTTTTGACATACCAAAAAAACAAAACCACCATGTAGAGTATCTAATTCAATGTGTTTGGGAAAGTGCATTGCTATATATACAAAACTTTATTCAATATATAAGCCACAGGAGTGGTCCAAGATGGCGATGATCAGCACACACCATATCTGAAGGGCACAGGATCCAAAATTCAGAAATTGATGAGTGGAGGGGCAGTTGAATTCAGAAACATCATTACAGAGGCTTCCTGATGTAGAAGGGACAAAGCATGAGCTGGGTCAGATTGGATCCAGGCAACCCATGGACATCTCCAGGGACTGAGAGTGAATATTCAATCCCCCTGCATGTCTACCTTGCCCCAATCACAGGCCTCCCTGCTCAGCTGAGGCCTCGTGGTTGCCACAAGCATGAACTTCTGCATTCAGTGACTGAAAAACTGAAAGAGCACAGGCAGTCCTCTGAGGGCTCCAACTGCAGCAGGACAGCAGCTAGTCCAAGCACAAACCTCCATGCTCTGGTGCTCCATGACTGAAATGTCACAGGTAGGCCTCCCAGAACTGTGGCTATACCAGGGCAGCTGCTATTCCAAGCATGAACCCCCATACTTGGTGACTGAGACTGAAGAGCTACACCATGTACAGGGCTTCCTCCCTGGCTGCCAAACAGTGCACACCACTGAGCCTATGAATCTCCTATACTCTTATTAGCCCCTGCAGACCCAAATCTGAGAGTAGAGAACAAGGAGAAACCTGGCGCTTTCTGATTAGGCCTGAGAGCAATTGAGTGCACCTTTAAGTGAGTGATTGCAGAGCCCCAGATCCAAAGTCCCCCTATGCTACCAGCCAGACATCTGATCCCTCCCATTCACACTCCACTCTGGGCAACATAAGGATCCTTGAAACAGCATTCTCAACATTGAAGCCCCTTTGGGTCTACCAGTGGAATCCAGGCAACCAATTTCTGGAGCCCAGACAGATCTGAATATCCCGAGGAAAGTACAACAGACCTGTAGGCCACTAGGTATTCAGGTCACCTGCACATGCACATTGCACCCACAAACAGTGCCAACACCCCCTCCTGTGCTTAAGCTCTATCCTTCCAGAAATCTACATGCTCTAGCACACTGTTCTCCAAGGAACACTTCTACGCACACTCCTACCCTTGAGCACATGCACCTGTGACATCCCTCACTTAGCTACACCTGAAGCACCAACATCTACTCTCAAACCACTGGACTTCCCTCAACTTCCTGAAGAATATCCTAAACACTAAAGACAGACAGCACCAGTCTGAAGTGCATACTCCAGGAACAAACAATGAAGTTTACAGATAAGCAGAGGCTAGAAGTTGGCATAAAAACACATCAAACAAAAATCAGGACATCATGGTTTCATCAGCAAACCCCAAAATCAATGAATATTTTAATTCATCAGAAAGATAGGAAAATGATTTTGAAGCTATGCTTATCCAGTTATTAGAGGAACATAAAGAGGAAATGAACAAAGCTCTCAAGAAATACAGGCAAATATAGCCAAACAATTAGAAGCACAGGTAAAGGCACAAGTAGTGGCATATAGAGAGGAAACAAACACAAAAATAGAGGCCATCATGGAAGTACAGGAATCAACATTCAAGCAGATGAAGGAAATGGTGCAAGACATGACAACAGAATTATAATCAATAAAGAAAACACTGGGACACAGAGGTATAACTTCTGACCGACTGATGCCAAGGATCCACAGGATCAGCCCCAGATGCTGCTCCAAAGTTCAACTCCATAGTGAAACTGACCAAACCTCAGGGTTCCCTTGTTCTCCAAGAGGGATGTGTCCAGCAAAAACAGTGTATAAGCAGCAGCAGCTCACTAAATTCAAAGCAAGAAAGCCAATGACAGGGCAGCTGTCTTTGGGACTTCTCCTGGTCAGAAGAGAAGCCCAGGACTCCCAAAGAACCCAGTGATCCCAAAGGACAATACACCTAAGGAGTGCTGTGGCAATTCCCTGAAAATCATCTGCCATTCAGTGACAATACCCAAAAAGCTGAGGAGGAATCCTTCAGGAACAACTTTCTTCCTGCCAAGTGAATGTCCCCCAACTCCACTCCCAACCACTCAGAACTCCAACAGGCATCAAAAACTATCAGCCAACACCTGAGACACCCAGAATGGGTAAAGGCTAGCTAAAAAGCACAATCAAAAAAAGCCAAAGTAACATGGCATCTTCACAACCTAGTTACCCAAGAGCAAGCAGGCATGGATACTCTAACAGAAGTGAAATCGAGGAAATGACCTGAAATCTAGGCTTCTGAGCATGATAATTAAGGAAACAAAATTTGGAAAAAAATACAGGAAAATAAAGTCAAACAGATTGTGGCCATCTGTAAAGAAATACAGGAAAATACAGCCAAAAAGATTGTGGCCTTTGCAGAAGAAATAATTAAATCACTGAAAGAAATGAAAGAAATACAAGAAAGTTAAAACAAACAGGTGAAGGAATTGAAGAAAAACAGGAAAATACAAACAGGTGAAGGGAACCAAGAAAATGGCTCAAATGTAAAGATGGATTTGGAAACATTAAAAAAAAAAACATGCAAACCATGGAGAGAGAAAACTTAGGGAAGAAAAAAGGAACTACAGAGATAAGCATACCCATCATATTACAAGAGATGGAAGAAAGAATGCCAAGAGTTTAAGATATAATGGAAAAATTTGAAGTATTCATCAAAGAAAATGTTAAATGTATAATATTCCTGACACAAACCATCCAAGAAGTTAAGGAGAACATGAAAAGAAAACCTAAGAATAATGGGAGTAGAGGGGGAAAAATCTTTCTCCCAATACCCATAAAATATTTTCAACAAAATAATATTTCTCCAATTTAAAGAAGAGGCCTATAAGGATAAAAGAGGACACGAAACGCCCAATAGATTAGATGAGAACATAAAATCCTCCCACCATATAATAATCACAGGAGAGCCACAAGGAGAACAACAGAGCCAAAAATCCTGGTATCATGGGGCTTTGACGAGAGTAATACTACAACTAAGGACAGTACATGGAGAGAAACTAGACCCTGCTCAGATGAAGCCCAGAGGCTGCTCAGTTTACAAGTAGGTTCCCTAGTAAGGGCATCAGGGCTATATAGGACATGAACTCAGTGACTGGCTCTTTGATCACCTCTGCTGGGGGGTGCTGCCTTCCCAGGCTACAGATGTAGCTAATGAAGCAATAAGACCTTGTAGACTAGGGTAAGAAAGAAGGGGAGGAGGTCCGTGCCTATAACTGGACTGGGGGAGGGATATAAATGGAAAAGAGAGAGCATGGGTGGAACTGTGAGAGATGAGCGGTGAGTGCTACAGCTGAGATACAATGTGAATAAACTATAATAAATAGATAGATAGATAGATAGATAGATAGATAGATGAGGTAAAAAAGATTTTAAATAAATAAATAATCAACACACTAAATATTGCGCACCAAAGGAAAAAAATGTGAAAAATTGCAAGGGGGAACGGCCAAGGAACATATAATGGCAAACCCATCAGAATCATACCTGACTTCACAACAGAGACTATGAAATCCAGAAGGGCCTAGAAGAATATCAGGCACACCCTAAGAGAACACAGGTGTCAGCACAGACTACTATTCCCAGAAAACTCTCAATCATAACAGATGGAGAAAACAATATATTCAATGACAAAAACAAATGTAAACAATACCTACTCACAAAGCCTGTCTTGCTGAAGATACCAGTAGGAAAAATACAACCCAAGAAGGCTAACTACACCTAAGAAAACACGGGGAAAAAATAATCACACTACAACAAAATTAAAACACACTACTACAACCAACAGGAAAGTAAATGGATCTAACAGTCACTGGTCATTAATCTCTCTCAACATCAATTGACTTAACTCTCCAATAAAAACACATAGAGTGCCTGAATGGAGGCATAAACAAAACCCAACAATTTGTTGCATACAAGAAACACACCTAAGTCACAAAGATGGACATTACCTTAGAGCAAAGGGCTAGAAGAAGGTTTTCCAAGCAAAAGAAATAATAAAGTAAGCAGCAGTGGCCATTCTAATATCTAATGAAATAGACTTTCAACCAAAATTAATCAAAAGAGATGAAGAAAGACACTTCATACTCACCAAAGGAAAATTCCACCAGGAAAACATCTCAATTCTGAACATCTACGCCTCAAATACAAGGGCACACACATATGTAAAGAAATATTAACAAAAATTAAACCACACATAGATCCTCAAACTTTAATAGTGGAAGACTTCAACACCACATTCTCATCAAAGAACAGGCCAAAAAATCAGAAACTAAACAAAGAAACAATGACCTTAACAGATGTAAAGAATGGACCAAGCAGACATCTACACAACTTTTCTCCCCAAAACATAATAATTTACTTTCTTCTCAGCACCTCACAGAACATTTTCCAAAACAGAGCATATAGTTTGTCACAAAGCAAACCATAACAGATACAAAAAATAGAAATAATCCCTTGTATACTATCATGGACTAAAGCTGGATGTCAACAGCAACAGCAATAGCAGAAAGCATACACACTCATGGGAACTGAACTGTTTTCCACTCAGTGACAGCTGGGCCATGGGAGAAATAAAGAAAACAATTAAAGGCTTCCTAGAATTCAAAGAAAGTGAATTCTCCACTTGTCCAGACTTATTAAACACAATGAAAGCAGTACTAAGAGGAAAGATCATAGCACTAAGTGCCTTCATAAAATTACATTTGAAATATGTCAAACAAGCAACTTAAGAGCTAACCAGAAAACCCTAAAATGAAAAATATAAATAAAAAAGAGTTTAACGCAAGATTACTAGACAGGTAGAAATAATCAAATTCATGGATGAAGTCAATAAAATAGAAACAAAGAAAACAATTCAAAGAATCAATTAAGCCAAGAGCTGGTTCTTGAAAAAATCAACATGATAGACAAACCCTTAGCCAAACTCACTAAAAGGCAGAGAGATACTATTCAAATCAACAAAAGAAAAAATGAAAAGGGGAACATAACTACAATAAGGAAATCTAAAAATTCATTAGGTCTTACTTCAAAAGCCTATACACCCCAAAATTTGAAAATCTACATGAAATGGATAATTTTCTTGATTGATTCCACTTACAAACATTGAGTCAAGATCAGGTAAATACAAGGCCAAAAGGCAAAAATCAAAATGAGTAGGGGTCCCTTCAGGGGTGGATATAGGGATAGTTTGTCAAAGAGAAGTATTATACTAGCATTTAAAGCATCCTCTGGAAACTTTTCTCTCTAGCATCTCTCCAGGATGCAATACTAGCTCCTATTCCCGCTAAACATTTCCCAACATAATAGCTAATGTCAGGGAGCCCCTTTTGACTTAGCATTTCAGCCTGGTAGTTGAGATATTGGGCCAAAAACCCCACCTTGGGCTTCTGAAATTGCTTCAGTGCTGACAATAGGACTGTTGGCACCAGGGGCTAGGAAGGCTGAAATACCAGCCACAGGCTGGGCAATGGTGCAGTTCTCAGAAGTGTTGGTTAGTTGATCCACCTGAATAGGCAGGGAGCAATCAAGTCAGCTTCCAGTAAGTCCAGATTTCACCTTGCAGTCCAAAGTTGGTCTCAGAATATCGTCTAACAGGTGAATAACCTTTTGTGGCTTTAATGAAGGAATGCATGGGAGCAATACAGTAATGGTACTCAGATCATATTATGGAAAGGTAAATCTGTAGGATACCAAGTGTCATATCTGGAAGACCCAACACTGTGTCTTCAAATCATCATGGAAAGGGGGAAATGAGAGACCAAAAGATGAAAAATCAGTGGCTATTATGTTAAAGTTTAAAACACAGGCCTGAACCAAGGCTATAAGGGTGGATATATGTCCAGCCACCTTTGGAGAAGGGTTAGCCTTAATGTCCTGATGGAAAAACTGGCCATACTGCACCCCCCGCCCCACTATGGATACAGTTACAAGGAAACTGGTCCATCCCCCTAGGAAGGGACGCCAGACCATTAATGGTTTGGGGACCTTCCTATAGCCAATCATTACAAAATGGAGAATCCCTATTGTGTCTCAACCAATAGATGCTTGCCAGGCAGGAATGCCACCTGCTTTGGGCATGCTGGGAGGGATGAGAATATTTATATCACACAACTAACCTGAGCCTGAGGCTCTTGGCTCTCACCTCTTCAGCAGTGGGGATTGTGAGCCCAAGCTGCAGCTTGTAATAATTTGTAATAAAATGATACTCATGTGTTTTTCCAATGGGGGGTAAAGATCAGGTAAAAATCCCTGTATCCCCTAAGGAAATAAAAGCAGTCATCAAAACTTTCTCATTCAAAAAGAGCCCAGAGCCAGTGGTTTCAGCACAGAATTCTATTGGACCTTCAAAGAAGAGCTAACACTCTACACCTATTCCACAAGATAGAAATAAAATTCTTCCTATGAGGCCACAATCACCTTCATACATAAACCTCAGAAAGACCTAACAAAGAATGAGAATTTCAGAACAATTTCCCTTATCAATATCTGAATCAAAGATACTCAATAAAATACTCACAAACCGAATGCAAGGTATAATCCACTATGACCAAGTAAATTTCATCCCAGGTATATAGGGGTAGTTCAAAACATGGAAATCCATCAAAGTAATCTAATATATAAACAAACAAAAATAAAAAGAGCCCCATTATAATCTCCTTAGATTGTGTAAAACCATTTGAAAAAATCTGACATCCATTCATGTTAAAGGTCACATATACAAGCCACATAGAAACATAGTAAAGGCAAAATACAGCAAGCCTATAGCCAACATTAAATGAAATGTAGAAAACTTGAATCAATCCCACAGGTATCAGAAATAAGGCAATCTGCCAATACTATCATATCTCTTCAACATAGAACTTGAATTTCTAGCTATAGCAGTAAGACAATTAAAGGAGATCAAGGGGACTCAAATCAGAAATGAAGAAATCAAAGTATCATTATTAGCAGATGATATCATAGTATACATGAGTGACCCAAAAGATTCTACCAGGAAACTCCTACAGATGAGAAACATCTTCAGAAAAGTGGCTGGATAAAAAATTGACTCATAAGAATCCGTAGCCATCCTGTATACAAAAGAAAAATAGGCTAAGAAACAAATTAGGCAAACAACACCTTTCACAATAGCCAAAAGGGAAATAAACTATGTTGATGTAACTCTAACCAAGCAAGTCAAAACTTTCAAAATAAAATAAAATAAAATAAAATAAAATAACTTCAAGTCTCTGAAAAGAAATTGAAGAAGAAAAAAGAAGTTGGAAAGATCCCCCAAGATCATCTCTCAGTAGGATTAACACAGGAAAAATGACCATTTTAACAAAACCAATCTGCAGATCCAATGCAATTCCAAAACAGTTTACCAACACAATTCATTACAGACCTTGAAAGAAAATTCTGAACTTTATATGGAAAAACAACAAATCCAGACTAGTTAACAATCCTCTACAATAAAAGATCTTCTAGAGGTATCTCCATCTCTGATCTCAAGCTGTCCTATAGAGCAACAGAAATAAAAACTGCATCATGCTGGCATAGAAACAGACTGGTGGGTCAATATGATCAAACCGAAGACCCAGGGATAAACCCAAACTCAAAACCTACAGACATCTGAATTTTGACAAAGATGCCAAAACCATACAATGGAAAAAAAAAAAGGGTAGCAACTTCAAAAAATGGTGCTCATCGAACTGGATGTCTACATGTAGAAAAATGCAAATAGACCCATATCAATCACCCTTAACAAAATTAAAGGGCAAGTTGATCAAAGACGTCAACATAACACTAAACACATTAAATGTTTTGGAAGAAAAAGTGGGGAAGAGCCTCAAACTCATTGGCGCTGGAAACAACTTTTTGAACGGAACATCGACAGCTCAGATGATAATACATAACTCAGAGTTAATACATAACTCCTAATGGACCTGAAAAGTTTTTGTGAAGAAAAAGGACACTCTCAACAGAAACAAACAAACAAACAAAACAAACAAACAAAAAACCCATCAGCCACAGACTGGGGGAAGATCATCACCAATCTAACATCTGACAAAGGGCTAATATCAAGAATATATATTGAACTCAAGAAATTAGACACCAACAAACCAAATAATCCAATTAGAAAATGAGGTACAGAACTACGTAGAAAATTCTCAACAGTGGAATATCAAATGGCAGAGAAATACTTAAAGAAATGCCAAACATCCCATGTCATCAAGTGTATTCAAATCAAAAGGACTCTGAGATTCCATCTAACCAAAGATCAGAATGGCTAAGATCAAAAACAAGTGACAACACATGCTGGAGAGGACCAATGGGAAGGAAAGCACTCCTCCATTGCTGGCAGAAGTGCAAACTTATACAACAACTTTGGAAATCAATCTGGCAGTTACTCAGAAATTTGAGAATATAGCTACCTCAAGATCCAGTTATACCATTCTTGGGCATAAACCCAAAAGGTGCTCCACTATACAACAAGGACATTTGCTCAACTATGCTTATAGCAGGTTTTTTTTTGTAATAGTCAGGATCTGGAAAGAAGCTAAATGTCCCTCAATGGAGGAATGGACAGAGAAATTGTGGCACATTTATACACTGGAATATACTCAGCTATTAAAAACAAGGAAATCATGAAATTTGCAGAAAAATGGAAAGAAATAAAGAAGATCACCATGAGTGAGGTAACCCAGAAGCAAAAAGAAAAGCATGGTATACAATCACTTATAAGTGGATACTAGCCAAATAATATAGGATAGCCATATTGAAATCTACAGACCTCAAGAGGGTAAACAACAAGGAGGACTCTAGGGAAGAAGCTAAAATCTCACTCAGAATGGCAAACAGGAAAGAGACCCAAACCTGTGCAAGAAAGGGAACAAAATGGGGGTCCTCTGAAAGTCGCAACAGGGAACGTTCAATCCCAACAGGGGATTGAAGCAGATGCATAAATTCACAGCCAAACTTTGGGCAGAGAGCAGGCAGTCTTATGGAAGAAGTGGGGAAGAGAAGCACACTGAGGGGACAGACTTCCCACAAGGAGACCAACTAAGCTAAAAACCTGATCCTAGGGTGTCCTGCAGAGACTAATGCACTCAACAAGAACTATACATGAGGAGAACAAAGACCCCATGCTCAGATGCAGCTGAATGGTAGCTTAGTCTCCATGTGGGATTCCTGAGTAAAGGATGTAAGGGCTGCCTCTGACATGAGCTCTATTTCCTGCTCTTTGATCCCTTCCTTCTGGTGATACAGTGTTTAGGCCACCAGGAAAGTGGATCCAGGAAGTCCTGATGAGACTTGATAAGTATGGGGAGATGGCAGAGGAGGAGAACTCACCCTTTCAGTACACTAGACTAAAGGCATATGGGAGAAGAAAGAGGGAGGGTGGGACTGGGAGAACTTGAGGGAGGGTCTTCAATTGGGATATATAATGAATAAATTGAAATAAATAAATAAATGCCTAAATATATGAATGGGAAAAAGAAAGAAAAAATAAAGAAAAGCAAATTACAAGATAAAGAAGATAAATAACAAGGAGGACACTAGGGAGGATGTTTAATTCTCATCTAGAAGAGCAAAAATAGTAGACACTGGAAATGGTTGAAGAGAGAAAAGAGGATGGGGACCTCTCATAAATGTCCTCTGAAAGACTCTACCCAGCATGGGATTGAAGCATATGCTAAGACTCATGGCCACTTTGATAAGAGGGCAGGAAGTCATAGGAAAGAGTGGAGGAATTGAAGGAACCAGAGTGAACAGGAGCTTTGTAAGAAGACCAAAAAGTGAACAAATCTGAGTCCAAGGGAGCCTGCAGAGACTGATGCCACAAACAAGGCACATGCATAAAGGGGATATAAAGCACCTGCTCAGAAGTAGATCATAGGCACCTCTGTCTCCATGTGGTGTTCCTAGTAAGGGAAGCAGAGGTTTTCTCTGAAATAGACTGTAGCCTGCTCTTTGATAACTTCTCCTCGATAGGGGGCATTGCCAGACCACAGAGAAAAAAGATGCAGACAGTCTTAAAGGGACTTCAAAGGCTGGGGTCAAATGGTAGATATGAAGGTCTCTCCCATTCTGAGAAATAGAGGAAGAGAATAGAGGAAAAGAACAGGGAGTGTGGAACGAATAAGAGACAAGGGAAGAGTTTGTAACTTTAATGAAAGTGAATAATTATAAAACAAATTTGAATTTTAAAAATGAGTTAAGACTCACCATCAGAATACAAAAGAATCAAGAGAGAATTTCAGGTCTTGAAGACAAAGTAGATAAAATAGCTTTCTAAAAGAAAACACTCTGTCTAAAACAATATCCCAACACAAAACATGGAGGAAACCTGATACATTGTCAAAAGACCAACCCTATGAAAAGTGTGGCTAAAGCAAAGAAAGCAATAAGGTTAAAAGCACAGATAATAATAATAAATCTTTGGATTACTCTGAAGTAATTGAATGCAAAATCATAGCATAATATTCCTCTACTCTAAACAATGAGATACCTGTCAAGCAATATACAAGACCCATACAGAACACCAAATAGACTGAAAGTGAAAAGAATTTTCCCACAACACATAGGAATCAAAACACTCAACATATGGGGGAGGGTTGTTAAAGGATTCAAGGGGAAATGACAGAGTCACATATACAGCAGGACCATTAAAATAACACCTGATTTCTCAATGAAGCCCATAAAACTAAGGTTCTCTAAGGATATTCCAGGAGCTCTGAAGGATCATAAGTTCAAGTAAACACTATTATACTAAAAAAATCGATCAATAGCAATAGACAGAGGAAGAAAAACATTCCACAATGACAAGAAGCTACAGTTGTAAGGGCCAGGAATAGTGATATGTCAAGTGGAAGAAGCACAGAAGTAAGAAGACAAAAGGAAAACTTGGGAAAAGGAAGGCTTGCGTAAGTTGATGACTACGTCAAGAAAGTTTATTAAGAAGTTTAACATCTTCTATACTGCTGAATGGACGTGTTGGATTCATGTGAGGAGAGAGCTATATCAAACACTGTTGGCCAAGAAAACACAGGATACCTCACACACAACTGCCCTTCAGAGAACAAAGCCCAGTTCTCAAGGGCTAAAACCTTAACTGCTTCAAGGCTCTGGCCCCATGATCAGACCAGACCTTGACAAGAATACCTTGGAGGACAACACAGAACAACATTCCTATTTGTCCTTTCTTGGGAACCTCAAAGAGAGCATTGAGTCTATCTGTCTCCCAACATTCTCCCTGTTTTTCGTTTTAAATTTTTAATGCCAGATATATGTACATGTATTTGAATAGCTAAGAGGCTGCAAGATCCCATAAACAAGCAAATGTGTCCTAATATTTTCAAAGATTTATTAACACAAATACTCTACGCATTATAATGAATGAATGCTGAGAGTACATAAAGGGATTTAATTATTGCAGCTTGTATAATAAATCTTTGGATAACTGTGAAGTAATTGAATGCAAAATGACCACTGCCCATGTCAAAAACCAATTGCTTGAGGATTCTTAATCAAAACTGATAAACTCATGGTTCTGTATTTTTTGTAAATGATTTGAAATTCTATCAAATTTTTATACAGATTCATTATTGCCTAAAGGCATACCATAGAGATATCTACAGCCCACATGACACTGCAAACTTCACTGATGCTTCTTGCTTGTACTGTATCCTCTCAGTTCAACACCACAACTTGTAAATCTCTTCACTTAGCTTCTCACTTTTTATCTATATGCACCTGTGCTGGGTCAATATCCGGCAGGTGGAGCTGAGGGGAGGGTGGCCAGTTCAGCTGGATGCCCTCTGTGGCTGAGCAAGATGGTGTCAATGCCCTGAACCTCCCCAGATGCCCAAGGGAATAAAACAGGGATCCAGGAGATCTGTTAAAGCAGGTTCTTGGTTTATTAAATTATGCAACCCCTTTTATAGGTTTGACTCAAGGGGCAGGATTAAAGAAGTGAGATAAGATAACATGGAGGGTGAGGTTAAGTGGTGCAAGGAGAGGTGGGCCAGAGACAAAACTACACATGACAGTTACCAGGCAGGGTTAATTTTAAAGCAGATATGCTAAATCGCTTTTGCCAGGAAGTGGTGCCTCTTAAATCAGAAGCTAAAAACATCTCTCCAAACTGGAGCCAGGCCTCCAGTAGATGCAGCAGGCCTTATCAGGCCCAACACACCTGTATTGCCAAAACTATACAAGAATGGAGGCCACCTCTTTACTAATTTTCTGCTGACCGTTGCATCAATTAGTCATGCATAGAATATCTCAGGCAGAAAGGGGAAGTGTGCAGGGCCAGGGCTGTGTGTGGTGCAGGCAGATGGTGAAACTATCAAGGAAGTTTGTTTTGCAGGCTGAAGCACTGTGAGAAGATTATAATCCTGCTGACAGTAATAAACTGCCAGGTTGTCCACCTGCACACTGCTGATGCTGAGAGTGAAATCTGTTCCAGATCCACTGCCTGTGAAGCGATCAGGGACCCCAGTGTGCTGAGTGGATGCAGCATAGATTAGCAGTTTAGGAGGCTGCCCTGATTTCTGTTGGTACCAAGCAACAGCACTACCCACATTCTGACTGGACTTGCAGCTTAGGTTTATACTGTCTCCAACAGATGTGGACATGACTTTGGGAGACTGAGTCATCACAATACTACCCTCAGTACCTGCAACCAGAAATGGACAATGAGTGTACACATATGCACACAAAGATTTTCTGATACAAATGCTGGGATCAAAAATACCTTTTCTAAAGACATTGCCTATATATTGTTGGATTCCAATACTAAGAGCTGTTTCTCTACGAATTACTTTGATGATATTGTAACACTCTTTAATGTCTCACCAGACATCCAAAGGAGCCGGAATATGAAGACCTTGGTCTGTGACTCCATCTACGTGTGACTGCCCGTCTGATGTTTTTCAGTTCCCAGTTCAAAGGCCTGGTTTATATAATATGAGCACATGGGGTGGCTTGTAGGGACCTATGCAAAGTCGTCCTCAAATATGAAAAGAAATAGCCTAGGTTCTGTGGTGTGAGAATATCTAAGTTAAATCTACAGCCAAAACTCTCATCCAAGAAAATAAGCAATCATTGCTGGGGGAACGGATGGGGGTTGGGGGGGGGATCAGGATAGAAGCTCCAGGACCAACTTAGATCTCTAAAACTGCAAATACTGAGATGCATTTATGACAATCTTCCATTAAAAAAGTCTTTAGACCAGTTAAATTTTACAGAAATAGTACTTGAAAACCTTTTAATAACAATTTGTATCATGTATATATATATGTATATATATGTGTATGTATATATACATGTATATATACATATATATTTATTTGTACCATGTGTGTGCCACACACACACACACACACACACATACATACAAACACCCATAGAGTTGGAAGTGTGAGCCCTTTGTTCAGCTCCAGCTACTACTAGGACTGCCGCCTGCTGCCTTCATTCTACTATCATGGATTCTAATTCCCTGAAAGCCCCAATGATGCCTTTCTTAAAAGTTGCTTTCATGTCCTTTATCACAACAATAGAAAAATATCTTATGATAAGGGAGAATACATAAAAAGGATTTTATACCTGTAAAAAGACACACAGAGAACGTGAGAAATTGTATCTGGTCTATTACAGTCATATGCTCTTATAGCCGTGGCCTCCAAAAACGTTTGATGAGTTTGTTTTCACAGACTGCATGCATGGAATTAGTTAGCGTATTGCTTACAATGGCCCTTGAGTTTCCCATTTCTTAAATGTTATATTTACTCATTAATATGAAATAAAAGCCTGGAAAGTAGAGTCTATCAACAAACAATTGTACTTCTTTAGTATTGAGTGAGATATCCAGGTCTCTACATTTGAGAGCAGATAAGGAGAATCCAGAGTGGTAGGTGACCCATCACAATGAGGCAGAGGGGGACATATGGCTTAGAAGCCAAAGTATAATATGTACCCTGTGATTTATAACTCTTATAATTTAAACATAAATATATAAACATGAACACAACTGTAGTAGGATTATAGAAGGGAAAGTTAGTGAGGGAAGAAACTTGTAGTAAGTGAAACATGGAGCAAAGAGAAAGAGGAACGTAAAGGATGTGTCTTATTTGGGATTACTGTTGCTTTGATAAAACATCATGAACAAAAGCAACTTACTAAGATGGGAAAATTTATTGTCCTTATACTTCCAGATAACAGTCCCTCATTGAGGGAAGTCAGGGCTTGGATTCAAATAGAGAAGGAACCCAGAGGCAGAAGCTGAACAGAGGCCATAGAGGAATGCTGCTTACTGGATTCCTCCTCATGGCTTGCTGAGGTTGCTCTGCTAAGGAAAGCAGGGTCACCATCAATTGGTGCATCAAGTACAATGGACTGCATACTACCTCATCAACTACTAATTAGGAAAATTCCCTGCAACTTGCCCATTGCTCAGTAGTACTAAGGCTTTTTCTCAAACGAGGGTTATCCCTCTCAGATAATTTTATTTTTTGTCAATTTGACATAAATATCACCAATACTTGGCATATATATATATATGGTTATGTAACATAATCTTGAAAGATGTTTGCTTTTATAAAATCCAGTATTATGTGCAATTATTAAAATACAGTTAACGTTTCAACAAACATAGGATAAAGAGCAGGGTTCATACGCAGATGCTCTGTGAGGTTCTGCTGCATGTTGTACCATATGCAAAACACTTGGAGACTGTGGAATTTAGATATATGAATGTTCAATACTTTCTCTGTTTACTTATTCAGTGTCTGTGACAAATTTGATGTATTCCTGACTACCTCAAGCATTCATTTATGTTACATAATTCTTCATGATTACTGTAAGTAATTTCATATTTACTAAATAACTAAGACACAAACAAATTTTATATTTATAATTTATTCATAGTTACTATCAGAAGAAAATATATCATAGAAAAATGAGGGTATTACTGGAATTTAAAGATTACCTATTTTTAAAGAGTATGGATGACACATTGAAAAACATTTTTAAATTGTTTCCAAATGAAATATTCTGCTAGTGAACACAGCCTTAGTAATGAGAATATTTTGTGTCAAATCACCTTTAAAATCATACTATCAAGGTAGGCAAAAGAAGTGGAAAATAATTATTTAATCTTGACTCAAAATAATAACTCTCATAAAAGATTAAAGGACACATTAGACCTTGAATGCTCTCCTAGACTTTCAGTCTAGTACAGTAAGTCAAGGCTCACTGGTCCTTGGACAGAGAGGAGAGTGCTTACAAGGTAATATAGAGATAAAAATTTTCTGATTCGCAAGCTGACTATCAGGCTGAACTCTATAGGTGTCTGTATTGTAGGCTAATGCACTGAGGAGGAGACTACAACAGACGTCACAGTAACAAACTGTCACCTCTTCAGTCTGAATGCTGTTGGTGCTGAAACCGAACTCTGTCCTAGATCCAGGAGCAGTCAAGATGCCTGGGAGTTACCCAGGTGAATAAATGGGTAGCCTTTCTCTTCTTTTGGGGGAATCAGACTTATTAGCTGGTTGTGAGAGCTGTGTATACCACTGATTTTGCAGCTGATGGTGACCCTCTATGCTACAGACATGGCCAGAGAGGATTTCTACTTCCACCAGTTTTCTCCACAAAGTGCTCCTTTCCAGTATCCCCCAGAAGCTCCTCCTAGAGGTAACCAGTGGAAATTATTTTAGCTCCATGCTCTGCTAGAGTGTTTTGATTCATGCACACAATCAATACTGTATCTAGAATTCCACAATTTGTAGTATATAGATGTGGTTGTAAGTTGTAATCAGTTCCAATCTCATTAGGTTTTATAGCAGGATGGCTGATGGTGGTGAGGCATGTGATAAAAAATATTTTGGCTGGCATTTCTATCCATCTTCCTAAGATACCACTCCTATATCATTATGGACTTAACTTGCCACATACTGCAGTTTTAAGAGGCACTCCTCTGTCCAATTTGGTGATGGGTGCCCACAATCTGAGAATTTGGGATGCTGGCAGGGGGAAAACTGGGATATGCCAGCAACCTATGATAAATTGTTTATTCAAAACAGAAACATAGCTAGATATGCTCTCACATACTCTTCTGTTTCCCATTACATAGAGTTTCATTAACATGTACATAAGTTGTCATTCAAAGGAAGTTAACAAGTAAATTTCCTATTCCTTATCATTGAAGAGAGAGTAGTTAGTACTATTCGGGAGACAAATAAAAAATAAAAAAAAAACATAAGGTGATAGAAAATAAGGTCAGGAAAAGTGAATGAGCTCTTGGGGTATGCCATAGAAATAAGGGGATAGGAATGCCTTCTCCAGAATCAGCTACTTGAGAGTAGACCTGACAGAACACAGAACAAAAACAAAACAAAACAAAAAAAAGTGCAAAGAAGAACCCTTTAGCCATGCATAGGACCCTGTGTTAATTTCAAGCAGAAAATATTAACTTTAAAGGGCCTGGGAAAGTTCATCCTTGTGGAAGAAGTTAAAATAGCCTATTCATAGAGGCCAAAATATGACTGAGACTGCATAATCTGTGAAATCTCTCAGGAATTTTGAGGTTAATGCTAAGGGCCATGACAGCCTGTGAGATAATGGTCACAAAGAGTACATATTCTCACTAGATATATTTTATTCAAGATTGTGTTGACACATGAAGTAGGAGAAAATGAGGAAACTTTTATTATTATTTTTTTTTTGTGGAGATAGGAAAGCTGCTGCTTCAGACACTGAAAAACAGGCTGAGCTCTAAAGGGTGGTTGTAATGCAAGCTGACACACTGAGGAGGAGTCTACACATGAACTTTTAGGATGCTTTTCCATCATTATATGAAACATACAGAATTATATTAATGTTAATGACCAGAAATGCAAACCTGTTCAAGAAACTATGTGTGGGTAGTCATGGGGAAAAGGAAAAACTTACCATAGTTCATTTGTTTGTCTCTGTTTGTTTGTTTTCTGAACAGATACGACATCAAAGTGCTTTCAATGTCCTTTTATTTAAGCACAATGAATCATGCTATTCTTAGCATTCATTCTAAATCTCTCTTTTTACGGTAGAAAGTGATTAAGACAGAGGCTCACAATTGGTCAAAGTACAGAGAACATGTGACTGTGGAGTGGTCCTCCCAAAAGAAATGTTTCCCACCCCAATGCTCAGGGAACTTCATATAGAATAGACAGAATCCACATATAGACCAGACACTGTTAACAAGAGATATGAGACAAGACCTCTGGGGAAATAGCTTGTCTGTTGCTTTTATGAGCAAACTGCCACAGTAGAAATTTGCACCTGATTTGACCCACCACCATTTTCTCATGCAAAGGGAAGGGGCCAATGTGGCCTTATCTTTCACTAAATTGTCAATGAGTAAGTAAGAAATGATAGAGAATGGTATTGGGGAGTCATTTTCTTAAAGATTGTAGCCCATATTCCAGGAAATAATCAGAAGAAAAAATAAAGAACAGGAACTTGAAAAAAGATGTTTGGGAAAGACTTATTCACGAGGAGATAGTGGAGGAAGATTAAAGGGAATGGGAGTGAAATGTTCAAAATCCAATATACATGCATGAACATTTCAAATAAAACTTTTAAATATAAGTTCTGAATAATTCCCATTTTCATATATGGAATTGGCACACGATCAGTGTTTGGAAACTTATTCTGATGTTATGTAGAAAGAACTCTCAGTTTGCTGACTTAAATATTCCTGACTCTGAAATCAACATACTAACTCCAATGTGTGTGGTTAAACAGCAAGGAACATGGCTCTAAAGGGATTCAGCAGTTATATTACAAAGGAGGACCCCCTACCGTGGCAGGTTATTTCAGTGTATCTGACCAAATCACAGGACCCCTTATAACATACAATCAGACAAAAAGAAACAGATCAGAAAGAATCGTGATATAATCAGGAGTAATCTCCAATATCAGTTTTCGATAAAAAAGAATCATGATGAGAAACAAACGAAAATAATACATCTTGCCTAACAGCCACTCAGTGTAGACTTTGTAATGCCCTAAGGAGAGATCCTGATGCATCTTTCCTACTCATGTAGAGTACGATACACAAAATTAACTCAAAGGAATCAGCAGCCTTCCTGTATACTAAAGAGAAATGGGCTAAGAAAGAAATTAGGGAAACAACACCCTTCAAAATAGCCAAAAGGTCATAAAGTACCATGATGTAACCAAGCAAGTCAAAGACGTGAATAAAAAAACAAATTCAAATCTCTGAAAAGATATTGAAGAAGATACAAGAAGATAGAAAAATTCTCCAAGCTCATGGCTTGTTAGGATTAACATAAGAAAAATGACCATCTTAGCAAAACAATCTACAGATTCAATGCAATTCCAACAAAATTTACCAACAAAATTCATTACAGACCTTGAAAGAAAACTTCTGAACTTCTAACTAAACAATCCTCTGAAATAAAATATCTTCTTGCGATATCTCCATCCCTGATATGAAGATATACTATGTAGCAACAGAAATAAAGACTGCATGATACTGGCATAGAAACATCTAATTGAAAATCCAGAAATAAACCCAAACACCTATGGAGACCTGATTTTGAAAAAGATGCCAAAACCATACAATGAGTATTTTTGCATCAATCTTCGTAAGAGAGATAATTTTGAAATTCTCCTTTTTTTGTTGGGGTCTTTTTGTGGTTTAGGTATCAAGGTGACTGTAGCTTCATAGAATGAGTTTTGTGAAGTTCCTTCTGTTTTTATTTTGTGGATTAGTTTGAAGAGTATTGATGTCATCTCTTCTTTGAAAGTTTAGCAGAATTCGGTGCTGAAACCATCTGCTCCTTGGATTTTTTTGGAAGGGCAAATTTGAGGACTACTTCTATTTCCTTAGAGGATATAGGACTGTTTAAAATATTTACCTGATTTTGCTTTAACATTGGTTAATGGAATCTATCAAGAAAAATGTCCATTTCATTTATATTTTCAAATTTTGGGGCATATGGTCTTTTAAAGTACATCCTAATGATTCTTTGAATTTCCTCAGTGTCTGGCATTACATCTCCCTTTTCTTTTCTGATTTTGTTGATTTCTTTGCCTTTTAATTAAGGTGTCTAAGGGTTTTTCTATTTTGTTAATTTTCTCAAAGATACAACTATGAGTTTCATTGATTTTTTGAGTTGTTTTCTTTGTTTCTAATTTATTGCTTTCAGCCTTGAGTTGTATGATTTCCAACCATCTAGGCCTCTTGGATGTGTCTTCTTCTTCTTCTTCTTCTTCTTCTTCTTCTTCTTCTTCTTCTTCTTCTTCTTCTTCTTCTTCTTCTTATTTTTGTTGTTGTAGATGTCTAGTTTTAGGCCAGGGCGGTCTGATAGGATACATGTGATTATTTGAATTTTCTTGTATCTGTTAAGGCTTAGGTTGTGTCCAACTATATGGTCAATTTTGGAGAAGGTTCCTTGAGATGCTATGAAGAAGGTATACTTGTTTGAGTTTTGGTGAAGTTTCCGTAGTAGATATATATTAGGTCTATTTGTAAGTGTCATTATTTCCCTATTTGTCAAGGAATGTTTTGTTACTTCCATCTGTGTTGATTGAAAGCTTTGCTGGGTATAGTAGTCTGGTTTGACATCTGTGTTCTCTGAGAGTCTGCATAACACCTGTCCAGGCCCTTCTGGCTTTCACTGTTTTTGTTTAGAAGTCTAGTGTGCTTCTGATAGGTCTAACTTTCTATGATACTTGGCCCTTTTCCCTACATGATTTTAATATTTTTCTTTGTTCTGCAGATTTAGTGTTTTAAATGTTATGTTACATGAGAAGTTTCTTCTTTGGTCTTGTCTATTTGGTGTTCTGTAAGCCTATTGTATGTTTAAGGACATCTCTGTCTTTAAGTTGGGAAATATTTCTTCTATGATTTTTTTGAAAATATTTTCTGCAACATGGATCCAGGAATCTTATTTTCTGTCTATTCCTATTATTCTTAGATTTCATCTTTTCATGGTATCTTTGATTCATTGGATGTTTTGTGTTTGGGACTTTTCTGATTTTACTTTTTTCTTTGAGAGATGTATCAGTATCTGTAATTGTATCTTCAGTGCTTGAGATTCTTTCTTCCATCTCTTGTATTCTGTTGGTGATGCTTAACTTTGCATTTCCTGATCTTATCCCTAAGTTCTCCAGCTGCAGAGTTTTCTCTGTTTCTGTTTCCTTTATTGATTCTAATTCTGTTTTCATGTCTTGTATCATTTTCTTCATCTATTTGAATGAGGATTCCTGTCTTTCCATGATGGCTTCTATTTTTTTATCCATTTCCTCTTAATGTGCCTTTATTTGTGTGGTTTTTTCTTTGAGAGTTTTGTTCAATTCCTCTTTATGTGCCTCTAAAAACTCGATAAGCATAGCTAAGAAATCATTTTCCTGTGTTTCTGATGAATTAAAATATCTATTGATTTTTGTAGGTATTGGTAAAGCTGTGATGCCCTAATTTTTGTCGGATGTGTTCTTATGTTTGCTTCTAGTTACCTCTGATGGTGAGTAGTCTTTGCTGTTTTTGTTTGTTTGTTTGTTTGTTTGTTTGTTTGTTTGTTCCTGGAGCCTGTCCTGTAGACTAGGTTCTTCTGTCTCTGGAGTCTGGAGTATTAGGAAGATGATAATGATCCAGTGATTTGAGAGTGGGTATTCGTGTTTCAGATGCAGCTAAAGGAGGAAAATAGCAGGCACAAGTTGCAAGAGCAGAAGTGTGCTTGGAAGTATGCCTGCGTGGAAGGGTGAAGTGAAAGGGAAAAGCAAGACCAGCACAGATTGTGGTGCAGATCCCCTTTTCATGGGCACAGTGCAGATACACGGGTGCCCTGTGTGGCTCAGTGGCCCACAGACCTGTCTTGTGGTCCATGTGTAGTTAGCAGGCACAGTGCACAGGTGCATTGAATGGCTCAGTGGCTCACAGGCCTGTCTCACTATTGTGCTCCAATTGCTCATATCGGCCCAAACTGTACCATCTTGGATCTAGGAATTGTTTGGCTGTGAGATCCACAGAACAGGGTTTCAAAGTTGAGAAGGCTGTCCTAGAGATCCCTATGTTGCACAGAGTAGGGGTGTGCATGAAAGATATCTGATGTCAGGGTCCTAGTGCAACAGGACCCAAATCTGTGGCTCTCTAGGCACTGAAACACTCACTTGCAGACATGTCTGTAAAGTGCAGAGTCTCCCCTTGAACTCTGGCAGGCCTCTGTGGAAAGCACTGAGGGCCCACAAGCAATCACTTACAGGCAGGTGTGGAAAGGTCAGAGGTCCCAGAAGCAATCACTTGTAGGTTGGAGTGGAAAAAGCAGAGGGCCCACGAAGTCATTCGCAGGCATATGTGGTAAGCTCAGAGAACCCACAGTTTTCTCATTTCAGATTTGGATCCCCTGTTAGGAGTATAGAGTAAGGAGGCATCCTGTACCTGGAATTATGCACTCCTTTACACTGCTTTGCCTCCTGGGAAATCTGAGCAGGGAAGGTGCAGATGGGAGTGCAGGGGTTCCACAGTTCGCCAATCTCAGACCCTAGAGACTTCCACAGGAGACCTGGATCCAATCAGAGCCAGTTCACAGGTTCTGGAAGTCTCAAAGTTGATGCTCTGACTTCAGTCACACATCTACTCACACAATTTGGGAGTTTCAGATATTCTGTTCTTCAGAAATGCTACACACTGGTTCCTGCCATTTTGGAGCTCCTTATGTTAAAATCTTTGAGTAACTTGTACTTGAGTTTTGTGTAGGATGGCAAGTATGGATCTATTTGCATTCTTCCACATGCAGACATCAAGTTTGGCCAGCACCATTTATGAAGATGCTGGTTTCCCATGTGTATTTTTTGTTTCTTTTTAAAGAATATGAAGTGCAGGGAATCTTATAAAAAAAGGGAGACAAAAATATCTGAGGGGAATGGACCTCCACAAAAGAGCAACAGAACTGAAAAACATGGGCCTCTGGGTCTTTTCTTAGACTGATAATGCAAACAAGGACCATTCATGGAGATAAACAAGAATCTCTGAACAGATGTAGCACATGGCAGCTCAGCGTCCAATGGGTTCCATAGTAAGAGAAACAGGGACTGTCTCTGACATGAACTCCTCCCATTGAAGGGGTGTGGGTAGATTTTCCAGGCAAGAGAGGAGGACAACATTGACAGTCCTGATGAGATCTGGCAGGCTAGGGTCAGATCGAAGGAGTGGACCTCCACTATCAGTGGACTGGGGGAAAGGCATGAAAGGAGAAGAGGGAGGGTGGGGTTGCAATGAAAAAAGGAGAAGGCCACAGCTGGGATGCAAAGTGAATAAATTGAACTTAATTTAAAATTGGAAATAAATCATTTCCCTTTTAAAAAGAATATGATATCCATAAATGTATAAATGTATGTCTAGGCCTTCAATTTGATTCCATTAATCAAAATTATATTTTAATGCAAATGCCATGCAGTTTAATTGCTAGACACTGTAACCCCACTTTAAATCTGAAATGGTGAAACCTCTAGTTCTATTATTGTACAAAATTGTCTTACCTATCCTGGTTTTTTTCCAAAGCAATGTCCCACAGGCATTGGGAAGAGATAAATGCCAGACATACATATACACTCAGAGAATTCATGACAGCCTCTCAGTTTAGAATTTAAAGTGAGGAGAGAATCCTGTAATACTATTCCTAGTCATATACAGTACAAGTATGAGGACTGATGAGCTTCTGAATTAATGGCGATTTGTTACTCAAGAGGAGACAAAAAGGTGATTCGTATGCTGTTAGAATATTACAGGTTCATACTGATGCCATCTTCCCACTGAGCCCATATCCTAAGCTGCTGTTGAGTTCCTGGACACTAGCAGCAATGCATTACAGTTCTCCATTTCCACCACTCTCACCAGTTTAAGTGTCCCCATAAGAACACAATCAAAGCCGAACTTTACAAAAGCACAGATAGATCTATAATTGATTGAAGAAAGTCATGGCTGTTTTCCTGTGTTTATGGCCATCTTTAGTAATTCCATGGGAAATTTAGACAAGTTTTCTATAAGGGACAGGAAAGACTGAGGCCAGTCTACACAGATCTTCACTTCATTTTTGTTTCAATCTTTGGTGAATGCCTTGATATTTCAGGTGCCGAATTCAAATATTTGCTTCCATGCAGAAAAATACCAAATTTCACACTGTTGTATTATTCTAGGGTAGAGTGGTTATTTGGCATTTCTTTTAGAACTCTAAAATTTATGTTCTAGAACGTATGGATAGTACTTCAGGTCTACATATCTCCTCATCAAACAGTGAGTCTGAACTATAAATCTTCAATGTATTTACTTGTTATGGTTTGTCTGTATTCTTCCAACTATTTTATATGTCAAAGTCTTAATTCTCACGTATTATATCCATTCACTGGGTAGTGACTGTATCATAAATTTTCTGAGCTATATTAGATTAATCCATAGATGGATCATAGTAAATGACATTATCAGGAAGTGATAGAAAGCAAGAAGATTGTGAAAGGAGTTAGAATGCAGATCACCAGAGATACACCTTGGAAAAACATGAGTTGTCCTGAGTGTTCCTCTCCCCCTGTCCTCTCATTTCACTCTCTCTCTTCTCTCTCTCTCTATCTCTCTGATTGCTGATCAGTATGTGAACTCTCAAATCACATTCTAGTCTACAGGCTCCCAAGCCTTCTTGCCATGAGATATAAGGCTAATTCTCTGAAACTGGAAGCAAGTCTCCAGCTAATTAATTTCTTTTATAAGAGTTTCTGTTGTCCTAGTGTCTCTTCACAGCAGTAGAACATGAACTAAGATAGGCTGATGACTGTCCAAAAAGTTCTGAGATATTTGAGCTTTTAGATATTAGATATTTTAGATTCGTAGATATTTGGCTTTTAGACTATTGTAGGTGGTCTGTAAGATTTTTTTACTACTAAAACTCTATGTTCTATAGTGAATGTGCTAAAGTTTTAATAAATAGGTAAATGGTACAGAATATCACAATATTTCCATGGGACACATTGCTTTCCCTTCCACAAATGTTAAATTCAATTAATTATCATAATAAATGATGATTAGAAAGTATATCATGATGATACAAAATTAGATCCAAAATTATGACAGAGTGAATTTTCTCAGTCTCCATATTTCAAAAGCAGATAAGGAAACATCAATGAAAAATGATTCTCCATGATAGAAGTGAAGACAGCAGAAATGCTATTCAAAAACACATACATCATACTCTTACTGTAACTTGTAGGCTCTATTTTTTAAATATAAATTCTCATATATTTGTATATATGTATTTTTAAGACAGTGTAGGGGAGATGAAAGTATTAGTAAAAATAAGGAGGAAATGAGCTTTGTAGGATATAGAATTAAGAAAGGATGAAAACCTGGCAAATAGGTGGAAAATTTTCAAAATGTGTGGTATATTTGAAGAAAATTAAAATACTATTTAGACAACTGTTACATAGCCACAAGAAAAGTTTATCAAACAGAAAAAAAGAGAATAGTCACAATCCTGAAAGTGAAAAATGCATGAAGAGCTTGAAAAGAGAGAAGGTATAGTGTCTTCCCAGGCCTGCCATGGTAATGAAAGGACTGGAGTGATGTCTCAGCGGTTGAGAACACTAGTTGCTCTTCCTATCACCTAGGATCAATTCCCATCACCCAAATGGCAGCTTGCTAATATTTGTAACTCCAGTTCTGGAGGACTCAATGCTCTCTTCTATCTTCTGTAGGCATTGGATCCACAAGTTACAAGGTATGCATATAGGTGGAACAGCTCTGAACATTAAAAAAATACTTTAGAACCCGGGACATGGAACTGTTGGCTGCTAACATTTTTTCACAATTTATTTTTCATTAATTAATTAAATTTACATCTTGGCCATGGGCCTGTCCCTCTTCTCCTCCCAGTCCCATCCTTCCCCCATGTCACCTTTACCTATTCTTCTAAAATAAGGGAGCCCTGCCCCATCCCATGCAGACATGGTCATCTATTCACATAAGGAATGAATTTGCCCTCCTCCACTGTGGCGTGGTAGATAAGTCCCATAAGGGGAAAGTATCAAAAAGTAATTGTATATGTATGTGAATATATACATGTGTGTCTTTCTGGCTCTGTGTTACCTCAGTCAAGATAATCTTTCCTAGTTCCATCCATTTGACTGCAAGTTCATATTTCCTTGTGTTTTGTTTGTTTGTTTGTTTTTCTGTCTGAGTAGGTTTCCACTGTGTAAATGTACCACAGTTTTGTTATTGTTGTTTTGTTTTGTTTTTCTGTTTTTTAATGCCTTCTTTTGTCAAAAGACATGTAGGTTGTTTCCATTTCTGGCTATTATGAATAAAGCTTCTATGAACATGTTTGAGTAAATGTCCTACAATTGATCTACAACTGATAGATGGGACCTCTTAAAACTGAAAAGCTACTATAAAACAAAGGACACTATCAACAGAATGAAACAGCAGTCTACAGATTTGGAAAAGATCTTCACCAATCCTACATTTGATTAAGGGAGGCTAATATCCAGAAAATATAAAGAACTCAAGAAAATAAACAAAATCTCACCAAATAATCCAATTAAAAATTGGGACACAGAGCTAAACAGAGCATTCTCAACAGAATTCTCAAATGGTGGAAAAGCACTTAAAAAGTACTCAACCTCCTGGGTCATCAAGAAATGCAAATCAAAATGACTCTGACATCTGTCAGAACAGCTAAGATCAAAAACTCAATTAACAACACATCCTGGTGAGTGCTAGGATATGGTGAAAGGGGAACACTCCTCCATTGCTGGTGGAAGTACAAACTTGTAAAACCAGTTTAGAAAATCAGTCTGGAGCTTTTGTAGAAAACTAGGAATAGTCATATCTCAAGACCCAACAGTACAGCTCCTCTACACCCAAAAGATGCTCTACCACACAAGGCTGCCAATATCATAACTTCAGGCCATTGAGTCCTGTTTTGTTTTGTTTTTAAATTCTAAAACTAGAAAATGATACATTTATTTTTTTTCAAGGCAAAGACTTGGGTAAGTTATTACAGAAAATTTGCAAATTACAGAGAACTTAACTTCATTTTGCTCATGAATTTTGAAAGTACTGTGCCTATTATTTACCTGTAAAGTCATCAAATGGCCAAGTACACTGTCTCCCATGCAGATAATGTATGTGTTCATGCCTGTGTGGTTCAGTTAATTAGTCGTATTCACAAATATTTGTGTTGGAAACTGAATCACTATGGGAAGAATCTTGAAATGCTGTGCTTTGAAATAATCTTCCAGTTCTTCAATGTGGATACTTAATGATGGTGAGAATAAATTCTATCCTGGATCCCCTTCCAGTGAACTGAACAGAACTCCAGATGCCTACGTGAATGGGCAGATGGTCAGTATACTCAGAGGCTGCCCTGGCTTCTGGAGGTACTAGAAGAGATGGTTCTTCCAGGTATAACTGCCAAACAGGCTCTGGCTGGACACACACCTGAAGGAAACATGTATCCTGCTGACACACCATGAGGAATAAAGACTAGGTCATTATGATTCCCCGTGGTTACCTGCAATTGGGAAGAGATGAATGTCATACATACATATGTACATGCATACAAACATAAATATTCAGAGATTTCAATACACAAACATTGATCTTCAAAATGTCTTTTCTAAACTGAGTGTAGTTTTGCACCTCTTTTATTCTAGATCTCGAAATGCAGAGGGAGTAGTTTCTCTATGAGTTTGATGCCAGCCTGGTCTACAGATGGCAGAAATCAATACATTTATTCTGAATTCCAGGATAGCCAGTGCTATCTAGAAAGTCTGTGATTCAGGAAAAAAATATTTTTTCTAATTTCTGTATATTATTGTATTCATATGAAATATAGCAATTATATCCCTTTATTGTCTATAATTATATGGTTCTTCTCTATAAAATAATTACAGTGAAAGAAGATAATACATTTAAATGGGTCACCAAGCACCCAGAACAGAAGTGATATGAGTACCTGGGTCTGTGATTTAAATTGTTGCCTCTGTATGTCTGATGCAGCTCAGTTCTCATTACAAAGGCCTTGTTTACAAATGCTGAGCATATAGGGTGGTATGTAGGGACCATGAAAAGCACCCACCAATTGAAGAAGCAAACTGATTAGCAGTATGTGAGAGTGGCTTAAGTCGATCAAAAGCCAATACCATAAGAATATAAGTAACCACTGGGGCAAAAGTCAACATAAAACTGAAAAGGCCAATCATTTGACCATTTGCCTACAAATTTTATGATTTCCTTGATTTCAAATGCTGAGTAGTATTCCATTGTATAAATTAACCAAAATTTCTGTATCCATTCATCAACTGAGGGACATCTGTGTCATTTACAACTTCATGTTATTAAAAATAAAGATGCTAAAAACATGTTTGAGGAAATGTCCTTATTATATACTTGAGCATCTTTTGGAAATATGACTAGGAGTGGTATAGCTGGATCTTGAGGTAGCACTATACCTAATTGTCTGAGAAAGCTCAGATATACTTCCAAAATGGTTCTACAAGTTGACATTCCCACCAGCAATGGAGGAGGGTTTCCCTTTCTCCATATCCTTTCCAGCATGTGTCCTCACTTGAGTTTTTTATTTTAGCCATTTTGATGGGTATAAAGTGAAATCTCAGGACCATTTTGATTTGCATTTCCCTGATGATTGAAGACATTGAGCATTTCTTTAAGTGCTTCTGTGCCATTCGATATTCCTCTATTGAGAATTCCCTGTTTAGCTCTGTACACTATTTTTAAATTGCTGTTTAACTTCTTGAGTTTTGTAAGTATTCTGCATATTAGACTTTTGTCAGATAGAGGGTTGGGGGAGTTTTTTTCCCAAGAAGATCATCCTGCATGAGGTATCCCAGAAGCAGAAGGACACACAGGGTATATAATCACTCATCAGTGGATATTAGACAGATAATATAGGATTAGCATACTAAAATCTGTACATATAAAGAAGCTAATCAAGGAGATGGACTCTGGGTAATATGTTCAATCCTCATTCAGAAAGGCAAAGAGGATGGACAACAGAAGAGGGGAAAAACAGGGAATAGTACAGGAACATACAACTGAGGGTCACTGTAAGACTCCAGCCAGCAGGGTATACAAGAAGATGCTGAGACTCAGAGCCAAATTTTGTGCAAAGTTCAAGAAATATTATGAAAGAAGGGGGAGATAGAAAGACCTGCAGCAGAGAGAAAGTCCACAAGGATAGCAACAGAAACAAAAAAATCTGGTCATAGGAGCCTTTTCTGAGACTGATACACCAACCAAGGACCATTTGTGGAGATAACCTAAATGCCTTAAACAGATGTATCCCATGGCAGCTCAATGTCCACATGGGTTCCCTAGTAATGGGAAAAGGAAATGTCTCTGTTTGGCCTGCTCTTTCATGACCTCCCTCTCCAGGAGGAGGGGGAGCAGCCTTACCAGGACCCAGAGGAAGAAAATGCAGCCACTCCTGATGAGACTCTTTAGACTAGGATCAGATCGAAACTAAGGAGGACCTCCTCTATCAGTAGACTGGCAAGGGGCATGGGTGGGGAAGAGGAAGGGAGGGAGGTATTGAAAGGGAAGAAGGAGGGAGCTACAGATCAGATACAAGGGGAATAAAATGTAATTAATAAAAAATTAAAACAGAGAAAAATGCTCAAAGTCTAGCTTAGAGCTCTCAAACAGCAAATGTCTAGATGTATTAAAGTCATGTTTAAATCAGTTTTAGGACAGGATGGTAAAACCACCCCTGAACATTTTCCTTTAGAGACAATCAACATGATGGATTAAAAACAGAAAGAAAACAAAGGGTAGAGAGAGGGAAACAAAATAAAAGGGAATTAAAGTTAAAGAACAGATTAAAGAGAGAGATAGTAGAGGAATAAAGGAAGGAAAAAGAAGAGAAAAGGAAATAGAAGAGAAATTTAGGAATGAGAAAGAAGGAAAAAGAAGAAAGTAGATGAATAATGGGGAGGGGCATGGAAAGGAAAACAGAAAGCAAAAGTGAAATGTTTGGGATCAAAGTTACATCACAATAACCCAAAATTTCTAAGCTCTGAAGCCAGTCATATCCTAAGGCAATAGCAAGCACTGTAAGTTTTTGAGCTGCAGTTTCAAGCCTGGGCATCAATTAAAGGGGCAAAATCAAGGTTTTTTATTTTACACCCTCCTTTGGATGTAAGCTTATAAGGGAATTTTTAATTAAGTTTTATTTTATATTAATTACAGTTTATTCACTTTGTATCCCAGCTGTAGCCCCCTCCTTCCTACCCTCTGAATTCCACCGTCCTTTCCTCATCTCCACCTCATCTTCTTTGGGTGTCCAGATTTTGTATTATATGTCTAGTATCCACTTATAAGTGAGTACATACTGTGTGTGCCTTCCTGATTCTGAGATACCTCACTCAGCATGATCTTTTCTAGTTCCCACAATTTGCCTGCAAATTTCATGATTTCCTTGTCTTTAATTGCTGTGTAGTATTCCATTGTGAAAAAGTACTACAATTTCTGTATCCATTCCTCCATTGAGGGACATCTAGGTTACTTCCAGATTCTGGCTATTACAAATAGAGAAGTTCTGAACATGGTTGTGCAAAAGTCCTCATTGTAGAGTTGAGCATAGGTTACATATATGCTTGGGAGTGGTATAGCTGAATCTTGAGGAAGAACTATTCCTAATGTCGGAGAAAGCACAGATAGGATAAACATACTCAAATCTATAAATCAAAAGAAGATAAACAAGAAAGAGGACCTGGGGTAAGAGAATTAATCCTCACTTAGAAAGTCAAATTGGATGGACATTGGATGTAGGAGAAAACAAGTAGCAGGACAAGAGCCTACCACAGAGGGTCTCGGAAAGACTCTTTCTAGCAGGGTATCAAAGCAAAGATTAAGAATCATAACCAACCCTTTGGCAGAGTACAGGGAATCATATGAAAGAAGGGGAAATTAGTATGACCTGGAGAGGACAGGAGCTCTGCAAGGATCAGATATATCAGGGCACAGGGGCCTTTTATGAGACTGTCTCTCCAACCAAGGACCATGTATGGTTATAACCTAGAACCCCTGCTTGTATGTAGCAAATGGCAGCTCAATACCCAGTGGGTATACTAGTAAGGGGAACAGGGAGTATTTTGGACATGAACTCAATGGTCGGCTCTTCAACCTCCCCATCTCCTGAGGGAGGAGCAGCCTTGCTAGGCCACAGAAGAGGACATTGCAGTCATTCCTGAAGAGACTTGATAAGCTAGAGTTAGGTGGAAGGGGAGGCGGTCCTCCCCTATCAGTGGACTTGGAAAGGTGCAGGGAGGAGATGAAGTAGGGAAGGGGGAGATAGGGAGGAAGTGCGGGAGGGGGCTTTGGCTGGGATACAAAGTACATAACCTGTGATTAATATAAAATAAAAGTGAAAAAAAGAAATTTCTAAAGTGGTTCTAAATGTTGACATTCCCACCAGCAATGGAGGAGGGTTCCCTTTCTCCACATCTGTTCCAGCATGTGTTGTCACTTGAGTTTCTGATCTTAGTCATTCTGATGTGTATAAGTTGAAATCTCAGGATCATGTTGATTTGCATTTCCCTAATGATTAAGGACATTGAGCATTCTTTAAGTGCTTCTCTGCCATTCGATATTCTGCTATTGCGAATTCCCTGTTTAGCTCTGTACTCCATTTTTCAATTGGATTGCTTAATTTGTTGCTTTTTCATTTCTTTAGTTTGTAATATATTCTGGATATTAGCCCTCTGTCTGATATCAGGTTGGTAAAGAACCTTTACCGGTTTGTTGGCTGTGGTTTTGTTCTGATGACAGTGTCCTATGCTTTATAAAAGATTTTCAATTTTATGTGGTCCCATTTACTTATTGTTGATGTTAGGGCCTGTGCTTTTGATGTTCTGTTTAAGAAGTTGTCTCCTGTACCGATAAATTCTAGGCTCTTCCTCAATTTTACTTCTTACCAATTAAGTTTGTCTGGATTTATATTGAAATCTTTGATCCACTTGGACTTTAGTTTTATGCAGGGTGATCAATATGGATCTATTTGCATTTTTCTACATGTACACATCCAGTTAGGCCAGCCCCATTTGTTGAAGATGCTGTCTTTTTTCCATTGTATGGTTTTGACATCTTTGTTTATAGTCAATTATCCATAGGGGTGTAGGTTTATTTCAGGGTCTTCAGTTTGAATCCATTGATCCACTATCCTTTTTCTATGCAGTACCATGACAGTTTTATTAATATTTGTTGTTAAGGATCGTTTTGCCAATTCTGGGATTTTTGTTTTTCCATACAAGGTGAGAATATTTCTTTCAAGTTACTGAAAGAATTGTTTTGAAATTTTTCTTGGAATTGCATTGAATCTGTAGATTGCTTTTGGCAGAATGTCCATTTTTACTATGTTAATTTTACTGATCCATGAGCATGGGTGGTCTTTCCATTTTTTGATATCTTCTTCAATCTTCAATTTATTTCTTCAGAGACTTGAAGTTTTTTGTTGTTTTTTTTTTAACATTTTTTTCACTTGCTTGATTAGAGTCACACCAAGGTACTATATGGCATTAGTTGTTATTGTGAAGGGTGTTGTTTTCCTAATTTCTTTCTCAACCCTTTGGTTTTTGGTATACAGGGGGGCTTCTGAATTTTTTGAGTTAATTTTGTATCCAGCCACTTTGCTAAAGGTGTTTGTCAGCTGACAGAGTTCTCTAGATGAATTTTTGGTATTGCTCAGGAAGACCATCATATCATCTGCAAAGAGTGATACTTTGACTTCTTTCTTTGTGATTTTTAACCTCTTAATTTCCTTTACTTGTCTTATTTCTCAAACTAGGACTTCAAGTACTATGTTGAAGAGATATGGAGAGAATGGGAAGCCTTGCCTTGTCTCTGATTTCAGTGAGACTGATTCAAGTTTCTCTTCATTTGGTTTGATGTCGGCTATAGGCTTGCTGTATGTTGTCTTTACTATATTTAGGTATGTGCCTTGTATCCCTGATCTCCTGAACACTTTAACATTATATGGGTGTTAGATATTGTCAAATGCTTTTTCAGTACCTAAGGAGATAATCTTGTGGTTTTTTTCTCCTTCGGGTTGTTTATATGATGGATTAAATTGATGGATTTCCATATATTAAACCACCTCTGCCGGCCTGGAATGAAGCCTTCTTGGTCATGATTGATGCTATCTTTTATGTGTTCTTTTATTCAGTTTGCCAGTATTTTATTTAGTATTTTTGCATCAATGTTCATAAGAGAGATAGTTCTGAAGTTTTCTTTTTTGGTTGAGTCTTTTTGTAGTTTAGGTATCAAGGTGACTGTGATTTCACAGAATGAGGTTGGTAATGTTCATTCTGTTTCTATTTTGTGGAATAGTTTGAAGAGTATTGGTGTTAGCTGTTCTTTGAAGATCTGGTAGAATTCTGCACTGAAATCATCTGATCCTGGGCTTATTTTCCAACGGAAAGTTTTGATTGCTGCTTCTATTTCCTTGGGGGATATAGGACTATTTAATGTATTTCCCTGGTTTTGATTTAATTTTGATAAATGGAATCTATCAAGAAAATTGTCCATTTCATTTAGATTTTCAAATTATCTAGCATGTAGGCTTTTGTAGTAAGACCTAATGATTGTTTGGATTTCCTCACTGTCTGTTGTTACGTCCTCCATTTCATTTCTGAATTTGTTGATTTGGATAGTTTCTGCTGCCTTTTAGTTAGTTTGGCTAAGAGTTTGTCAATCTTGTTGATTTTCTCAAAGAACCAGCTCTTGGTTTCATTGATTCTTTGAATCGTTTTATTTGATTCTAATTTATTGATTTCAGCCCTGAGTTTGAAATTTTCAAGCTCTCTACTCCTCTTAGGAGTGTCTGCTTCTGTTTTTTTTTCTAAGACTTTCAGTTGGGTCATTAAGTTTCTAGTATGAGATGTTTCAAATTTCTTCTTGAAGGCACTTAGTGGTATGAGTTTTCCTCTTGGAACGGCTTTCATTATGCTCCATAAGTTTGGGTATGTTCTGTCTTCATTTTCAATGAATTCTGGGAAGTCTTTAATTTATTTATTTATTTATTCCCTAACCCAGCTGTCACTGAATAGGGAGTTGTTCAGTTTCCATGTGCTCATAGGCTCTTTGCTATTTCTGTTGTTGTTGAGGTCCAGCTTTAGACCATGATGGTTAGATAGGTTACAAGGATCATTTCAATCTTCTTGCTTTTGCTGAGGCTTGCTTTGTGACCAAATATATGGTATATTTTGGAGAAGGATCAATGAGGTGCTGAAAAGAAGGAGTACTCTTGAATTTGGGTGAAAATCTCTGTAGAAATCTACTAGCTCCATTTGATTTCGGACTTCTTAACTTACTTTATTTCCCTGTTTGGCTTCTGTCTAGATGATCTGTCCCTTGGTGAGAGTGGATTACTAAAGTCTCCCACTATTAAGATGCTGAGATCCATGTGTAATTCTGCCGGAGCCCGCCAGCAGAGCAGAACGGGGTTCTGAGTCGGGAGTGAGGATTGAAATTAATAATGTACACTACACATATTATGTTCCGAGAGACTTCTGGCCACTTGCTCGTGGCTCCAATGAGCCCTATAGCATCAATAGGGCATCTGAAAAGCCACGAGACCAGCCAGTCTTGTTTATTTTTACAAACAGTTTACACAAGGGGTTAATTTTTACAAGGAAGTGAGGCAGAGTTGAGATTTCAAACAAGCTCTCCCACCTGCTGTCACTAAACAAAAGGCGAATGGACTTGCAAATCTTTCCCTGTCTCCAAGGGAAGGCCTGGAAAAAAACCCGTCTTCCTGTGCTGAGACTAGCATTACAAATAGCCGCCAAAGCAGCTATGACCTGGCCCACCACAATTCCCCCTTTTATATTTATTAAAAAAGATATTTATAAGACCATAACTTATGAGTTATGGAGCGGAAGATTGTGTATGTCTTAGGTTGTTTCTCCCAACGGAATATTAATTTCCATAATTTAGCATATGATTTTTATCGTTTATGCCCTGCTGGACTGAATAATCCCTATAGAAATCTTACCTGTCATTGGCTACCCAACCTCTGCTAGGGAAGGAATGTGGGAGGGTCAGTATCAAATGCAGATCAGCTCAGCTTAAACATTCTAAAAGGCTTCCAGGCAGTTCTATTGTTATTGATAGGAGCTCACCTACCATCGCAAGCCAAGTCCAAAGTAACACGCCTTAAAAGTGACTTAACACAAAACTCCTCCTGTAAATATCAAGTCTGAAAAGACATTTACAGTAGCCAATGCAAAATTCTGTCAGAACAGTTTGAAAGCTTACAAATACAGTGTTAGTTTACAAGGCAGGCAGGGAACATTAACATTTCCAAATAACAAAGCAAAAGGAGAATTTACAAAGGCAGTTACAGAACTTCCCAAGGATTTCTGGAACAAGTTTGTTTTGGTTTGCTGAAAACCAGACTCAAAACAAAGTTTTAAAGTCAGTCTTTCCTTTTACTCTTCCTGTTTTTGTTGAGAATTGTCCTCATTAATGGAGCAATCAAGTCCAGATTTTTGGATAAGAGGTTTCTCTCTCTGCATGACGCCTTCTCCCAGGAACAGAATGAGACAATGGAGTGAGTCTTACAGCTTTGCAGACGTTCATCCTCAGTCAGGACAGAGTTCATACTTCTTTGTTTTGCTTCTGGGGAACAGCTTCTGCAAACCGCACCAGCCTTTCCAGCACCTGGCTCCTTCTGCATCCTCTGGAAAAAACACAAAACATACCCTTTTCCCCAAATTAACATCTGCCAAATTATTTTTTAAAGTCAGGGGGCCCAGGAAGACCCGAATGGGCCCTAATATACCCCACATAACAGAGCTTTATACGGCTTCAAATACTTTGTTGAATCGCTCTAAATAGATCTTGTATTTGTTTGTTAGCTGTGTTAACATAAGTTACAGTCTCTAGGACTTGCAAGGCTTTAACTATATAATGGCTATCAGTGTACAAGTTAAAATAGGTAGAAGCCATATTTTTAAAGACTGCAGCAACAGCTCGTAATTCTACAACTTGAGCGGAGGCTGGAAAAGTTTGCAAAACAAAAGCTTGTCCTTCTAGTACGTACACAGCTTTTCCATTTGAAGATCCATCTGTGAATACAGTTGGAACTTTAGGTAATGGCTTCTGTTTAATTATTTTAGGAAATACAAAAGCATGTTCATTAGCAAACTGAAGTAATTTATCTTTTGGATAATGATTGTCAATTCATCCTGAATAATGAGCAA
>CM053761.1:67969075-68004256 GCA_028658305.1 Pachyuromys duprasi | reverse complement strand
GTTCTTTACCAAAATACTTGTGAGTCTGTTTGAGCCATTTGAACTAAACTAGCCACTGCTTTAAAATATGGTGTCAGAACTCGAACAGGAGACACAGGCATAATATACACAGAAGAATATGCTTCTCTAGTTTTAAAAATAGCTTGAGCCACAAATTTTTGACATAAAGTCGGACTGTTTGCCATACCTTGAGGTAATACAAGCCAATGATACCTCTTCATAGGCTCTTTAAAATTTACTGATGGCACGCTAAAAGCAAATCTTTTACAATCTTGAGGAGCAAGAGGAATAGTATAAAAATAATCTTTTAAATCAAGTATAATTTTAAAAGTATCTCTAAGGTATAGCAGAAGGGGTAGGCAACCCAGGTTGTAAGGTTCCCATTAATTCCATGGTTTCATTTTTATTACAAAGATAGGGGAATTCCATGGAGAGTTTGATATCACTACACAACCGCTTTCAAGCTGTTCCTGTATTAACTACTCAGCGGCTTTAATTTTTTCAAGAGATAGAGGCCACTGATCCACCTACACAGGATCATCCATTTTCCAAATTATTGGATCTGCATGGGGTACAGGTTGTTCAGTGACCTTCCCTAAAAATGACCTAACCCCGTTTTAAATTTACTTGCGGCAGGTGTTAATGGCTGAGTTATGCCTTGTCCAGATTTTTCCAATCTGGAATTTAGTAATTGTCCTATATCAGAGCATAATCTGATATAGTCAGAAATATCCCCTTGCTTTCTAAAGGGTCTCAAGGCAGCTCGGCCAGCACTGTTAGCATTCTCATAAGCCAATTGTTTTACTAATAATAAACCAGACTTTTCATCACTTATAAGTCTGTTTGCTGCTTGCATTAATCTTGTCACAAAATCTTGAAATAACTCATCAGGTCTCTGACAGATTTTAGACAAATTTTCCACCTGTCTACAGGTTTGTGGAAGTTTATTCCAGGCTTTTCGGGCAGCAGTATTTACTTGAGCATAGACGGCCACATCTATATCTAATTGCAGTTCTAGTTTTCTGTAATTCTCCTCTCCTGTAAGCATATCATAAGTTATAGGAACTCCCTGCACTCTATTAAGTTTAGCTGTAGCTCGACAAAGCTCTTCAAAATCTGACTTCCATAATAAACTATCTCCTGCTGATAAGCATGCTCTTGTTAATTGTTTCAGTTTCCTGGGCAGAGAGCCTCAGTAGACAAGGACTCCAACAGGGCTTGAGTAAAAGGCGCTGTAGGACCATACTGAGCACATGCAGCTTTTAATTCCTTTAATCGTTTAAAAGGTATAGATGCATGGACTCTCATCATATTACCTTGTCCATCAGGTTGTTCTAGAACGGGAAAACCATAAAACTCAGCTGTATCTTCTCCATTTTGTCTAGCTTCTTGTAAAGAACCTTGTAAGGGAGACACAGCTGTCCGTACAGTAGATGGAGGCTGAAGTCCTTTTGTCACTGCAATTCTAGCAGTCCCAGGAGGGCGGCCCAAACTTGCCACTGATGGCGTTAAGGATCGAGCCTCGCCTTCCTCAGTAGTTAATTCTTCAATTTTTCTGCTTATTTTTTCCAAGCCACATTCCAATCTTTTAATTTCTTTTTGCCAAGGCTTATGCTTTTTAACATGCATAGCCTGAATTGGAGGGTATCTCTCAGGAAAATACTGATTTGGTTCATCCTCTATCTCTGAAACCTCATTAGGATCTGAGTCATCTGCAAAGTCCTCAGGACTTACTGTCATCAGGAGAGAAATACGTCTCCTCTGAAGGAGTTGATGGCCTAATATAATTTTGCCTTGAAGGCTGACACCTTTCTAACTTCTTTTTCTCTGAGGCTGAAAGTTTAACTTTCTCAGTTTCCTGTTTCTTATACAGACTACTTTTATTTAAGTTCCATACAAAAAACACTAGGCTACTGCCTTGTCCCATTCTTTATTCTCAGAATTACTCACCGCTCCTTCAACTGTAAACTTGAGCTCGAAAACAAACCAGTGGTGTCCTTCACTTTATCCTTGTATCTCAGGCTGCACATTCGAGCGCCAATTCTGCTGGAGCCTGCCAGCAGAGCAGAATGGGGTTCTGAGTCGGGAGTGAGGATTGAAATTAATAATGTACACTACACATATTATGTTCTGAAAGGCTTCTGGCTGCTTGCTCGTGGCTCCAATGAGCCCTATAGCGTCAATACGCTCTGCATCCGAAAAACCACGAGACCAGCCAGCCTTGTTTATTTATACAAACAGTTTACACAAGGGGTTAATTTTTACAAGGAAGTGAGGCAGAGTTGAGATTTCTAACAAGCTCTCCCACCTTCTGTCACTAAACAAAAGGCGAATGGACTTGCAAAACCTTCCCTGTCTCCAAGGGAAGGCCTGGAAAAAACCTGTCTTCCTGTGCTGAGACTAGCATTACAAATAGCTGCCAAAGCAGCTATGACCCGGCCCACCACATAATTTAAGCTTTAATAATGTTTCACTTACAAATGAAAGCACTCTTGTATTTGGGGCATAGATTTTCAGAATTGTGATGTCCTCCTGGTGGATTTTTCATTTGATGGGAATGAAGTGCACCTCCTCATATTTTTTGATTAATTTCAGTTGAAAGTCTGTTTTATTATATATTATGATAGCTACCACTGATTGTTTTCTGTGTCCATTTGCTTGAAAAATATTTTTCCAGCCCTTTACTCTGAGGTAGTGTTTATCTTTGTTGTGGAGGTATGTTTCTTAGATGCAGCAGAATGTTGGATCCTGTTTATGTCACCATTCAGTTAATTTGTTTCTTTTTTTCTTTTTCTGTTTTTTTTTTGGAGATGTTGATAGATAATAGTGATCAACGAATATTAATTCCTTTTATTGTGGAGTTGGTGGTGTTACTGTGATTCATTGCTTGTTTTCTTTTACTTTTTTTGTTAATGTTATCTTTATCCTATATTTTCTTGGGTGTAGTTGCTTTTGTTGGCTAGTATCCTTCTAGTATCTTTCCTTTTAGTATCTTTTGTAGGCTGGGTTGCTGTGTAGATATTGTTTACATTTAGTTTTGTCATGCAACATTTTGCTTTCTCTGTATGTGTTGATTGAAAGCTTTGTTAGGTAGAGTAGTCTGGGTTGGCATCTATGGTCCATTAAGGTCTCCATGACATCTTCCCAGGCCCTTCTGGCTTTCATAGTTTCCATTGAGAAATCAGGTGTGATTATGATAGGTCTAACTTTCTATGTTACTTGGTCTTTTTCAATTGCTGATTTTAAATTTTGTTTGTTTGTTCTATAGGGTTGTTGTTTTGTCTATAATGTGATGTGAAGAGTTTATTTTCTGGTCTAGTCTATTTGGTGTTCTGTAGGCCTCTTGTATATTTATTAACATCTCTTTCTTTAAGTTAGGAGAACTTTAGAAGAGATCAGGAACCAGAAAGATCAGCATGATCAACAGAATACAGTATTGGGAGGAGAGAATCTCATGTTCTGAAGATACAATTGCAAAAATTGATTCAGCTCTCAAAGAAAACATAAAAACATAAAAGTTCGTGATATATGTCATCCAAGAAATCAAGAACACCATGAAAATAAGAAACCTAAGAGTAATAGGAATAGACAAAAAAGAAGGTTCCAGACACCAATGTCTAGAAAATATTTTTAGAAAATTTTAGAAGAAAATTTCTGCAACCTTAAGAAAAAGATGTCCTCAAACATACAAGAGGTTTACAGAACAACAGATAGACTAGACAAGGAATTAATTTCCTCTGCCACATAATACTCAAAATACTAAATCTACAGAAAAAAATAAAAATAATAAAATTTGCAAGGGGAAAAGGCCAATTAACATATAAAGGCACACCTATCAGAGTAACATCAGCAGTCTCAACAGAGACTATGAAAGACAGAAGAGCCACAGCAGATATCATGCAGGCACTAAGAGACTACAGATACAAACCCAGACTAACTTATACCCAGCAAAACTTTGAATTAATCTAGATGAAGAAAATAAAATATTCTATTACATAAACTAATTTAAACAACATACATGCATCAACCCAGCCCTAGAACATTCTAGAAGGAAAAACAAAAAAAAAGCAACCCAATGAGATCAACTATACCCAAGAAAGCAAAGGATAACTATACCTTCACAAGAAAAAGCAAAAAAAAAAAAAAAAACAAAAACAAAAACAAAAAAACAAAAAAAAACCAAGCACACAAACAAAATTACCACAATAAAAGGAGCTAACAATCATTGATCACCAATATCTATCAACATCAATGAACTCAAATCGTTAATAAAAACATAGACTAACAGAAGGGTTGTAAAAACAGGATCCAACATTCTGTGTTTCAAGAAACACACTTTTGCAACACAGATAGATACTACCTCGGAGTAATGGAATGGGAAAAGGTTTCCAAGCAAACAGACACAAGAAGTAAGCTGGAGTTGCCATACTAATATGGAATAAAATAGACTTCAGCCAATAATAATCAAAACAGATTGGGAGGAACATTTCATTGTCATCAAAGGAAAAATCTACTAGGACTCCTTCATTTGTTAATAATAATAATAATAATAATAAATGCTTAAATCAACATTGCTCCAAACACCTTAATAGTGGGAGACCTTAACACCCCACTTTCACCAAAGGACATGTCATCAAGACAGAAGCTAAATAGAGATATAATGACATAGATATCTTAAATAAAATGGACCCAATAGATGTCCACAGAACTTTTCAACATAACACAAAGAGTATATCTTCATCTGAGAACCTCATGGAACATTCTCAAAAGTGTCCATAAATTCAGTCCAACAGCTAGCCTCAACAGATACAAGATTGAAATAATCCCTTTAATTATATCAGACCACCAGGACCTAAAACTAGACCTCAACAATATTAGGAATAGCAAAAAGCCAACATTTGCATGAAAACTGAACAGCTCTCTATTCAATGACATCTGGATCAGGAAAAAAAATTAAAGAAAGAAATTTAATACTTCCTAGACTTCAATAAAAATGAAAGCGCAACTTTACCCAAACTTATGAGATACAAGTAAAGCAGTGCTAAGAGAAAAGTTCATAGCACTAAATAAAGTAATCAAAGACATCTCATACAAGCAACTTAAAAGCATACCTGAAAATACTAGGAATAAAAAAAAAGAAATAGACACGCCCAGGAGGAGTAGACAGACAGAACTAATTAAATTCAGAGCAGATATCAATATAAGAGAACAATTCAAAGAATCAATGAAACTAAGAGCTAGTTCTTTCAGAAAATAAACATGTTAAACCCTTAGCCAAACTAACTAAAAGGTAGAGAGACATTATACAAATTAACAAAATCAAAATATTAGAAATAGTCCTTCCTCAAGATCCAGCTACACCACTACTGGGCATATATGCAATTGATGCCCCACCATTCAATAAAGACAGCTGATCAACCATGTTCTTAGCAGCTCAATTAATAATAGCCAGGATCTGGAAACAAAATAGTTGTCCCTCAACAGAGGAATGGTTACAAAAATTGTGGCACATTTACACAATAGAATAATACTCAGCTACTATCATGAAATTTTCAGACAAATGGTGGAAACTAGAAAAGATCATATTGAGTGAGATAACCCAGAACCAGAAAGACATACATTGTATGAACTCACTTATGAGTGTATTTTAGCTATGTAATATAGGATAAACATATTAAAATCTATACTACTAAAGAAGATAAACATCCAGGAGGACCCTAGGGAAGATGTTCAAACCTCATTCAGAAGGACAAATATGACAAACATCAGAAGCAGGAGAAGACAGGGAACAGGACAGTAGCCTACAACAGAGGGCCTCTGAAAAACTCTACTGATAGAGGTATTGAAGCAGAGGCTGACTCAAAGCCATACTTTGGGTAGACTGCTGGGAATCTTATAAAACAAGGGGGAGATAAAAAGGGGGAGGGTACAGGAGCTCAAAAATGAGACCAACAGAGACAAAAAAAAACAAAAAAACAAACAAAACAGAACAAAACAACAACAACAACAACAACAAAAACTAAGCCCTGAGGGCCCTGAAGAGAATGATTCCCCAAACAAGGATAATTAATGAGGAGGACCTAAAACCCTGGTTCAGATGTAGCCTACAGACTCAGAATCCAATGGGGTCCCTAATAAAAGCAGCAGGGGCTTTCTCTGGCATGAACTCAGTGGCAGGCTCTCTGATTGCCTCCCCCTGGAAGGTGCAGCTTTGCCAGACCACAGAGAAATACAATACAACCAGTCCCTATGAGACCTAATAGGATAAGATCAAAGAGAAGGGGAGAAGAACCTCCCTTATCAGTGAAATAGGAGAGGAGCACAGGGGGAGAAGAAGGAGGAAGAGTGGTATTTGGAGGAGATGGGGAGGGGACCACAGCCAGGATAAAAATTGAATAAATTATAATAAATCATGATAATAAAATTTTCTTAATAAAAAATGAATCAAAAATGAAAAGAGACACATAATGACAGCCACTGAGGAAGTCCAAAGAATCATTAGGTCCTACTGCAAAATCCTATATAAAACAAAATTTGAAAATCTAAATGAAATGCACATTTTTGTGCATTTCCATTTACCAAAGATGAATCAATATCACGCAAATAAAGTAAACAGTTCTATGTCCCCTAAGGATATACAAGCAGTTATCAAAAGTCTCCCATTCAAAAGAGCCTAGAGCCAAGTGGTTTTAGTGTAGAACCCTATCAAACCTTCAAAGAAGAGCTAATGCCAATACTTTTCAAACTATTCCATAAAATAGAAACAGAAGGAACATTACCAAACTCATTCTAAGAAGTCATTGTCACCTTGATACATAAAGCACTCAAAGACCACACAAAGAGAGAGAATTTCAGGCCAATTTAGCTTATGACCACTGACATAAAAATACTCAAAAATATTTGCAAACTGAATCCAAGAACACAATAAAGAATCATCCACCATATCCAAGGAGGTTCATCTCAGGTATGCAGGAGTGTTTCAATATATGGAAATCCATCAATGTAATCTACTATATAAACAAACTGAAAGAAAAAAAAACACATGATCATCTCCTTAGATGCTGAAAAAACATTTAAAAAATCCAACACCTGTCCATGTTTATGATATTGGAGGAAAAAAATTCCCACACTAATGGATCGGTAGGTCTACATAGTAAAAATGGTCAGATTACCAAAAGCAGCCAGCAGATTCAGTGTGGCAACCATGGACATACCAAGACAATTTCTTGCAGACCTTGAAGGAAAAGTTCTAAACTTCATATGGAAAAACAAATAACCCAGTATAGCTAACACAATCCTGTATGATAAAAAAATGTACAGGAGGTCTTTCCATACCTCATGTCAAGATGTATTATAAACCAACAGTAATAAAAACCACATGGTACTGTAATCAAAAGCGACATGAGAATCACCGGAATCAAATTGAAAACCAAGAAATATACCCATATATTTACAGAAACATGATCTTTGACAAAGGAGCCAAATTCATAGAATGGAAAAACAGATAGCATTTTCAAAAAATGGTGCTGTTCTAATTGGATTTAGAAAATGCAAATAGATCCATACTTACCATGCTGCACAAAAATAAAATCCAAGTGGATCAAACACCTTGACATAAAAAGACAGGTTAAATATGTTAGAAGAAAAAGTGGGAAAGAGCCTTGATCTCATTGGCACATTCCTGAGCAGAACACCAGCAGCTCAGGCTCTAAGATTAACAATTAATAAATGGGACCTCATGAAACTGAAAAACTTTGGTAAAGCAAAGTACTCTGTCAGTAGAACAAAACAAGAGCATACAGACTGAGCAAAAACAAACAAGCTTCATGAACCATACATACAACAGACAGCTAAAAAAAAATCAAAATATATAAAGAAACAAAACTCAAAAAAACCCTAATAACCCTGTTAAAAACAGGGATACAGAACTAAACAGAGAATTCTCAACACAGGAATATCGAGTAGAAGACAAACAATTAAGAAATGTTCAACATTCTTAATAATCAGAGAAATGCAAATCAAAACAGCTTTGTGATTCCATCTTATACCTATCAGAATGGCTAAGGACAAAAAAAAAATCTCAAGTGCATGATGGTGAGGATGTGGAGAAAGGGGAACATGATTCTACTGCTGGTGGGAGTGTAAACATGCACAATCACTTTGGAAGCCAATCAGGTGCTTTCTCAGAAAAAAAAAAGAATAGCTTTACCTCAAGACCCAACTATACCACCCCTGGGCATAAACCCAAGATATGTTCCACCATACAACAAAGACTTTTGCACAACTATGTTCATAGCAGCATTGTACACAGTATCCAGACTTTGAAAAGAACCTAGATGTCCTTCAACAGAAAAAATGAATACAGAAATTGGGGTACATTTACACAATGCAGTACTACTCAGCTATTAAAATCAGAAATCAGGAAATTTTCAGGAAAATGTATGGAACTAGAAAAACTGATCCTGTGTGAAGTAATGCAGATTCAGATAGACATGAACATTGTATACTCACTTATGAGCGAATATTTTCCAAATAAGACACAATAACTATGTTACAATCCACAGACCTAAAGCTAAATAACAAGGAGGATTCTAGGGAGGAAGCTTAATTCTCATCCAGAAAGGCAAATAGAATAGACACTGGAAGTTTTTGAAGAGAAGGAACAAGATGGGATACTACCATAATTGTCCTCTGAAAGAGTCCACCAAGCATGGGATTGAAGCATATGCTGAGACTCATAGCCAAACTTTGGTCAGAGCACAGGAAATCATAGGAAAGAATAGGGGTACGAAAAACTCAGAATGGGCAGGAACTTCTTCCACGAGGAGACCAACAGAACCAACAAATCTGGGCCCAATGGGGACTGCAGAGACTGATGCACCTCAACTAAGTACCATGAATGAAGAGGACATGGATACCCTGCTCAGAAGTAGCCCATAGTCCACTCAACCTCCAGGTGGGCCCATAGTAAATGGAGCAGGGGCTGTCTCTGACATGGACTCTGTAGCCTGCTCTTTGGTCACTTATCCATGGTTGAGGGCATTGCTAGTTCACAGAGAAAGAAGATGTAGGCAGTCCTAATTAGATTTGATAGGCTGGGGTCAGAAGGTAGGGAGGAATGGGTCCTCCTTTCTGAGAAACAGGGGAGGGGAATAGGAGGTAAGAGTCAGGGAGGAGGCTACACTTGAGAATAAAAATGAATAAATAATAAAAAAGGTATTTAAACTTAAAAATTAGTTAAAACTTACCACCTGATTACAAGACACACAAGAGAGAATTTCAGGTCTTGAAACAAGGTAGATGGAGTAGTTTTCTCAAAGAATTCACTATGTCTAAAACAATATCCAGACAAATAACATGAAGGAATCCAGACACACTATCAAAAGACCAACCATATGAATAATGTGGATAGAGGAAAGGAAACAATCTCGTAAAAAGCACAGAAAATACATTCAACAAAATCATAGAATAATATTTCTCTAATCTAAACAATGGGATACCTGTAAAGCAATGTTCAAGACTCATACAGAATACCAAGTGGACTAAAAAGGAAGCATAGGACAAAGCATATCAAACAAAACACTCAACATATGTGGGGAAAAGGGTTATTAAAGGATTTAATGGGAAAAGATAAAGTCATATATAGAGCAGGACGATTAAAATAACACCTGATTACTCAGTGAAGCACTCAAAACAAAGTACCTGTAAGGATATTATAGAAACTCTGAGGAACCACAGATTCCAGGCAACATGACTATACACAACAAACCCATCACTAACAATAGACAGAGGAAGAAAAATATTCCGCAGTGATATAAACCTGCACATGTATGGGTCAGGAATGGTGAGAAGTCAAGTGGAAGAAGAACAGAAGGAGGAATTAAGAAGACAAAAGGACAACTTGGGACCAGGAAGGCTTGCATAAATTGATTTATATGTCAAGCAAGTTTATTAAGAAGTTTAACATCTTCTACACAATTTGAAGGGATTTGGTGGATCCATGTGAAAAGAGAGCCAAATGAGACACTGTTGGGAAAGAAAACACAGGATACCCCAGTCACAACTGCCTTAGCACTGACATCCATGGCCCTCCAGAGGAGAAATCCCAGTTGTCAAGGATTGAAACCTTAACTCCTTCAAGGCTCAGGCCCAATGCTCAGACTGGTCCTTGCCAAGGCTAACTTGAACAACAACAGTGAACTAATGTTATTTTTGTCTTCTCTTGAGGGCCTCTGAGAAAGTATTCGGTCAGCCTGGCCCTTAAAATGCACCCTATTTTTATTATTATTATTACTATTATTATTATTATTTAATGTATGATGTATGTACATGTATTTGAATAGCAATTAGACTCTAAGATCTTGTAAACCAGTAAATGAGTCCTAATATTTTCAAACAATAATTAGGACAAATGCTCTAAGCATTATACTGAATGAATGCAGATGGTTGATAAAGGGATTTAATGCTTGCAGCTTGTATAATAAATCGTTGGGCAACTCTGAAGGAATTGAATGCAAGATGAGCACTTCCCAGGTCAGTAACAAATGGCATGAGGATTCTTAAATCTAAACTCACAATTCTGTAATACATGTAAATGATTTTAAATTCTAGCCTCTTTTTTTTACAGACTCATTCTAGTCTAAAGACCTAACATAGAGATCTCTAAACAAGCTTGACTCTGTAAATAAAGTTCACTGATGCTTCTTGCTGGTACTGTATCCTCTCAGTGCAACACCCCAACTTCTGTATCTCTTAACTTAGCTTCTCACTCTTTATCAGTATGTACCTATGTTGATAAAACTATAAAAAATGAATACCATATCTTGATTAACTTTCTGCAGCATGTTGCATCAATTACTCATGCATAGAAGATCTCAGGCAGAAGAAGGAAGTGTACAGGCCAAGGGCTACTTGTGCTGCAGTCAGCTGGTGAATCCCTCAATGAGGTTTTTGTTATAGGCTGAAGCAATGTGGGAGGAGTACTGTAATGCTGCTGACAGTAATAAACTGCCAGATCTTCAGCCTGCACACTGTTGATAGTGAAAGTGAAATCTGTCCCAGATCCACTTCCTGAGAACCGATCAGGGACCCCAGTGGGTCGACTGGATGCATAGTAGATTAGCAGTTTAGGAGGCTGCCCTGATTTTTGCTGGTACCAAGCTACACTATTACTGATACTCTGACTGGACTTGCAGCTTAAACTGATCCTGTCTCCTACAGATGTGGACATGAATTCAGGAGACTGGCTCATCACAATATCCCCTTCAGCACCTGCAATCAGAAAAAGAGAGAGTATATACATACACATAAAATGAATCCCTGATACAGATGTTGGGACTGAAAACACCCTTTCTAATGGCATTGCCAGCATACTATCAGATTCCAATAGTAAATATCTATATCTCTACAAATTAGTTATATTGATGATACTCTAATATGCTTTAATATCTCACCAGATATCCAGAGAAGCAGGAATATGAAGACCTGGGTCTGTGTCTCCATCTTTGTGCCACTGCCTGTCTGATGCTTTTCAGTTCTCACTTCAAAGGCCTGGTTTATAAAATATGGGCAGCTGGGCTGGCTTGTAGGAACCTATGCAAATAGTTATCAAGTAAGAAAAGAAGTAGCCTGGGTATTGCATTGTGAATGTATCTAGCGACGTTAAATATACAGCCAAAAATATCATCACAGTGAGTAAGCAACCACTGGGGGAAAAAGTCAAGATAAAAGTTAAAGAACCAACTTAGAGCTCTCAAACCGCAAATACTGAGATCCACTCATGACACACTTCTTTTAAAAATCAAAATTTTCATGTCAAGTATATTCCACAGAAATAATACTAGAAAAACCTTTGATTACAATTCTGAGAAAACAATAAATATCCTGATCAACAACAGCAGAAAAGAAATTGGAAAGGGAAAAAAGAAGAAAGGAAAGAAAGGAAGGGGAAGAAGAAATGGAGGTGAGAGAAAGGAAAGAAAGGATAGAATGGAGAGAATAGATAAATCTGACTTCTCAACAGAGACTATGAAAGCCAGAAGGACAGATATCATGCAGACCCTAAGAGAACACAGATGTCAGCCGAGGCTACTATACCCAGCAAAACTCTCAGTCATCATAAATGGAGAAAACAAGATATTCAATGACAAAGACAAATTTCAACAATACCTACCCACAAAAACCAGCATTAGAGAAGATGCTAGAAGGAAAAATACTACCCAGTAAAACCAACTATAATCAGTAAAACACAGGAAATTAATAACCTCACTACAGCAAAACAAAAAGTAGCCAAGCACACAAACACACTACCACAACCAACATCAAGATCAAAGGATCTAACAAGCACAGGTCATTAATCTCTCTCAACATCAATGGACTCAACTCTCAAAAAAAACAAAACATGGAATACCAGAATGGATGTGTAAACAAGACCCACAATTCTGTTGCATAGAAGAAATATACCTACGTCACAAAGGTAGACACTAAAGTTAAGGCCTGGAAGATGGTATTCCAAGAAAATGGAAGCAAGCAGGAGTTGCCATTCTAATATCTAATAAAAAAATTTTCAACCAAAAGTAATCAAAAGAGATAGGAAAGTTCACTTCTTACTCATCAAAGGAAATTTCCACCAACAAGACATCACGATTTGGAATATCTATTCCCCAAACACAAGAGCACCCAAAATGATAAAAGAAACATTACAAACTTAAACAACACATCGATCCTCCCACATTAATAGGGAGAGTCTTCAACACCTCACTCTCAAAAAGGAGAGGTCAACAAAACAAAATTAAACAAAAACAAAACAATGACTTTGACAGAGGTCATGAATCAAATGGACCTAACACACATCTACAGAACCTTTCATCCAAAAGCAAAAAAAAAAAAGAACAAATACTTGGTCACAAAGCAAGCCTCAACAGCAAGAAGACTGAAATACTCCCTTGTATCCTATATGACCACCATGGGACTAAAGCAGGACTGCAACAACTACAGGAATAGCAAAAAGCCTACACTCACATGGGAACTGAACAATTCGCTACTCAATGACAGCTGGGTCAGGGAAGAAAAAAAATAAAGAAAGACTTCCTAGAATTCAATGAAAATGAAGGCACAACAAATGGGACACAATGAAAGCAGGGCTAAGAGGAAACTTCATAGCACTAAATGCCTTTAAGAAGTAACTGAACTTCTCACCTGAAAGCCATGGGGCAGGGGAGAAGAAGCAGACAAAACCAAGAGGAATAGATGGCTGGAAACAAAATAAAAAAAAGTAAAAGGGGACATAAAAACAGACACTGAGGAAATCCAAAACATCAATATATCTGACTTCAAAAGCATATATGCCACAAAATGTATCTAAATGAAAAGGACAATTTTCTGGAACAATTCCATTTACCAAAGCTGAATCAAGACCAAGCAAATCAATTAAATAGTCCTATATACCCAAGGAATTAGTGGCTGTCATCAAAATACTCATATCCAAACAAAGAAACAAACAAAGAAACAAAAAACAACAGGACCATATTGTTTCAGCGCAAAATTCTAACATGCCCTCAAAATGAGCTAACACAAATACTCTTCTAACTATTCCACAAAATAGAAACAGAAGAAACATTCCCAATTTCATTCTATGAAGCCACAATCACCTAGGTACCTAAACCTCACAAAGACCCAAAAATGGAACAGAATTTCAGATCAATCTCTTGTATGAATAGTGATCCAAAATTACTTAACAAAATACTCAAAAAAGGAATCCAAGAACACATCAAAGATATCCACTGCGACAGAGTATGCTTCACCACAGGTATGCAGGGGTGGTTCAATGTACAAAAATCCCTCAATGTAATCCACCATATTAACAAAGTGAAAGAAAAAAAACCACACATGTCAATCTCTTTAGATGCAGAAAAAGCATTTGACAAAATTCAACACCCTTTTATGTTAATGTCATGGAGAGATTGGGATTCAATGCCCTTACCTAAACATAGTAAGGACAATATACAGCAAGCCTATAGCCAAATCAAACTCAATAGAGAGAAACTTAAATCAATCCCACTTAACACAGGGACAAGGCAAGGCTACCCACTCTCTCCATATCGATTCAATATAGTTCTTGAAGTCCTTGCTAGAACAGTAAGACAAATAAGGGAGATCAAGGGGATTCAGTTTGGGAAAGGAAGAAGTCAAAGTATCACTATTTGCAGATGATAAGATACTATTCAAGAGTGTTCCCAAAAATTCTACCAGGGAACTCCTACAGCTATTAAACATAGTGAAGAAAGTGGCTGGATAAAAAAAAAAAACAAACAAAAAAACAAAAAAAACTACATAAAACAACAACAACAACAACAAACAGAAAAACAACAACAAAAAACAGTAGCCCTCCTGTATATACAAGACAAATGGGCTGAGAAACAAATTATAGAAACAACACCCTTCACAATAGCCACAAAGGACATAAAGTCCCTTGGTATCACTCCAAACAAGCAAGTAAACGAAATATATGAAAAAAAATATCAAGTTTCCATAGGTGTGTGGGTTTCTTTCTGGGTTTTCTGTTCAGTTCCATTGATCCACTATTCTGTTTCTATGCCAATACCATTCAGTTTTTATTACTATTACTCTGTAGTACAGCTTGAGGTCAGGGATGGAGATACCTCCACATGATCTGTTGCTGTACATGATCATTTTGGAAATTCCTGGGTTTTTGTTTCTCCATATGAAGTTGAGAATATTTCTTTCAAGATCTGTAAAGAATTGGGTTGGAATTTTGGTGGGAATTACATTGAATCTGTAGATTGCTTTTGGAAGAATGGCCATTTTCACTATGTTAATCCTACCAATACATGAGTACAGGAGGTCTTTCCATCTTCTGATATCTTCTTCAATTTCTTTCTTCAGAGATTTGAAGTTTTTTTTTTTCCAACAAGTCTTTCACTTGCTTGGTTAGAGTCACCCCAAAGTACTTTATGTTATTAGTGACTATTGTGAAGGTTGTTGTTTCCCTAATTTTTTCTCAGCCCTTTAATCTTTAGCGTATAGGAGGGCTTCTGAGTTTTTTGAGTTGATTTTGTATCCAGCCATTTTGCTGAAGGTGTTTATCAGTTCTCTGGTTGAAGTTTTGGGGCCGCTCATATATATTATCATATTGTCTGCAAATACTGATATTTTGACTTCTTCCTTTCCAATTTGTATCCCTTTGATCTCCATTAGTTGTCTTATTGCTCTGTTCCCTTTACTAGGATACCCAGTTGGATACTGAGCTACCATGGTTTACATTTGAGCAGGGGTTCTAGGTTATATCCACCCATCTTCCTTGGTTGGAGAAACAGTCTCATAAAAGACCCCTGTGCCCTGATCTATGAAGTCACAGTCACCTTGATATCTAAAGCAAACAATGACACAACAAAACAAAAACAACTTCAGACCTATCTCTCTTATGAACATTGATGCAAAAATATTCAATAAAATACTTGCAAACTGAATCCAAGAACACATAAAATATATCATGCACCATGAACAAGTAGGCTTCATCCCAGGCATGCAAGGGTGGTTCAATTTACGGAAATCCATCAATGTGATCCACCATATAAACAAACTGAAGGAGAAAAACCACATGATCATCTCCCTAGATGCAGAAAAGGCATTTGACAAAATCCAACATCCATTTCTGTTTAAAGTCTTGGAGAGATCAGGGATACAAGGCACATACCTAAACATAGTAAAGACAATATACAACAAGCCTATGGCCAACATCAAACTCAATGGAGAGAAACTTAAATCAATCCCACTGAAATCAGGGACAAGGCAAGGCTGCTCACTGTCTCCATATATTTTCAACATAGTACTTGAAGACCTAGCTAGAGCAATAAGACGAATAAAGGATATCAAAGGTATACAAAGTGGAAAGGAAGAAGTCAAAATATGACTATTTGCAGACGATATGATAATATACATGGGCGACCCCAAAAATTCAACCAGAGAACTCCTTCAACTGATAAACACCTTCAGCAAAGTGGCTGGATACAAAATCAACTCAAAAAAATCAGAAGCCCTCCTGTACACCAAAGACAAAAAGGCCGAGAAAGAAATTAGGGAAACAACACCCTTCACAATAGCCACTAATAACATAAAGTACTTTGGGGTGACTCTAACCAAGCAAGTGAAAGACTTGTTGGAAAATAAACTTCAAATCTCTAAAGAAAGAAATTGAAGAAGACATTAGAAGGTGGAAAGACCTCCAGTGCTCATGGATTGGTAGGATTAACATAGTGAAAATGGACATTCTGCCAAAAGCAATCTACAGGTTCAATGCAATTCCCACCAAAATACCGACACAATTCTTTATAGATCTTGAAAGAAAAATTCTCAAATTCATAGAGAGAAACAAAAAAACCCACGAATTTCCAAAACGATCCTGTAAAACAACAGATTATCTGGAGGTATCTCCATCCCTGACCTCAAGGTGTACTACAGAGCAATAGTAATAAAAACTGAATGGTATTGGCAAGAAAACAGAATAGTGGATCAATGGAACCGAATAGAAGACCCAGAAATAAACCCACACATCTATGGAAACTTGTTTTCGACAAAGAAACCAAAACCATTCAATGGAAAAGAGAGAGCATCTTCAACTAATGTTTCTGGTCCAACTGGATTTTTATATGCAAAAAATGAAAATAGATCTATATTTATCACCCTGCACAAAACGAAAGTCCAAGTGGATCAAAGATCTCAACATAAAACTAGACACACTAAACCAGTTTGAAGAAAAACTGGGGAAGACCCTAGAACTCATTTGCACAGGAGACTACTTCCTGAACATAACACCAACAGCACAGACTCTAAGATCAACAATCAATAAATGGGACCTCATGAAACTTAAAAGCTTCTGTAAAGCAAAAGATACTGTCATCAAAACAAAACGACAGCCTACAGACTGGAAAAGGATCTTTACCAATCCTACCTCTGACAGAGGGCTAATATCCAGTATATATAAAGTGCTCAAGAGGTTAAAAAGAAACAAATCAAGTAATCTAATTAAAAAATGAGGCTTGGACCTAAAAAGAGAACTCTCGGTAGAGGATTGTAGAATGGCAGAGAAACAGTTAAAGAAATGCTCAATGTCCTTAGCCATCAGGGAGATGCAAATCAAAAGGAACCTGAGATTTCACCATACACCTGTCAGAATGAATAAGATCAAAAACTCAAGTAAAAACACATGCTGGAGAAGTTGTGGAGAAACGGGAACTTTTCTCCATTACTGGTGGGATTTCAAACTGGTACAACCACTCTGGAAATCAATTTGATGCTTTCTTAGACAGTTAGGAATAGTGATTCCTCAAAACCCAGCTATACCACTCTTAGGAATATAACCAAACGATGCTCAAGTACATAACAAGGACATTTGCTCAACCATGTTCTTAGCAGCTTTATTTGTAATAGCTAGAACCTGGAAACAACCCAGATGTCCCTCAGTTGAGGAATGGATACAGAAATTGTGGTACTTTAACACAATGGAATACTACTCAGCAATTAAAAAAAGAGGAAATCATGAAATTCGCAGGCAAGTGATGGGACCTGGAAACTATCATCCTGAGTGAGGTATCCCCAAAGCAGAAAGAAACACATGGTATATACTCACTTATATAGACCTATAGGATAGGATGGACATGCTGAAATCTATACACCTAGAGAAGATAAGCAAGAAGGAGGACCCAGGGTGGGATGATCAATCCTTGCTTAGATGGACAAATGGGATGAACATTAAACGTAGGAGAAAACAAGCAACAGGACAGGAGCCTACCACAGAGGGCATCTGAATGGCTCTAACTTAACAATGAATCAAAGCTGATATTAAGACTCACAACCAAGCCATCACTAGAGTGCAGGAAATCATATGAAAAAAGGGGGTTAGGAAGACTTGGCAAGGACAAGGGCTCCACAAAGACCAAATAGATCAGGGCACAGGGGTCTTCTACAAGACTGTTTCTCCAACCAAGGACCATGTATGCATGCAAACTATAACCCCTGCTCGGATGTGGCCCATGGTAGCTCAGTACCCAACTGGGTACCCTAGTAATCCCCTTACAGGGACTATTTCGCTCATGAACTCAATGGCTGGATTGTGGAACGACTCCCACCCCCGAGGAAGGAGCAGCCTAATTAGAACCCAGAAGAGGACATTGCAACCAGCCCTGAAGAGACATGATATGCTAGGGTCAGATGGAAGGGGGTGAGGTCCTCTCCTATCATTGGGCTTTGAGGGGGGCAGGGAGAAGATGAGGGAGTGATGGGGAGAGTAGGAAGGAATGAGGGAGGGGGCTATAGCTGGGATATAAAATATATAACCTGTGATTAATATAAAATAAATAAATTACTTATAAAAAACTAAATTCCAAGTGGATTTAAGACCTTTATATATAACCAAACAAAGTAAACCTCTTTGAAGAAAAATTGGGGAAGAGCCTTGATCTCATTGGCACAGGAGACAACTTCTTAAACAGAAAACCAACAGTACCAGTTCTAAGATCAACAATCAATAAATGGGACCTCATGAAACTGAAAAGTTTCTGTAAAGTAATGGACTCTGTTCTCAGAAGAAAACAACAGCGTACAGATTTGGGAAGGACCTTCACCAACCCTATATCTGACAGAGGGCTAATATGCAGAATATATAAAGAACTAAAGAAGTTAAAAAGCAAGAAATCAAGTAGTCCAGTTAAAAATGGGATACAGAGCTAAACAGATAATTCTCAATAAAGGAAAATAGAATGGCAGAGAAACACTCAAAGATATGCTCAACATCCTTAGTCATCAGGGAAATGCAAATCAAAATCACCCTGATATTTCACTTTACACCCATCAGAACGGCTAAGATAAAAAACTCAAGTGACAATACATGCTGGAAAGCATGTGGAGAAAGGGGAACCATCCTTTACTGCTGGTGGGAATTTAACCTTGTACAGCTGCTTTGGAAATCATTTTGGCACTTTCTCAGATACTTAGGAATAGTGATACCTCAAGATCCAGCTATACAACTCCTAGCCATATGTTCAAAATATGCTCAAGTATACAAAAAGGACATGTGCTTAACCATGCTCAAAGCAGCTTTATTCATAGTAACCAAAACCTGGAAACAAACCAAATGCCCTTCAACATTGGAATGGATACAAAAATTGTGGTATTTTTACACAATAAAATACTACTAAGAAATTATAAACTAGGAAATCATAAAATTTGTAGGCAATTGGTGGGAACTAGAAAAGATCAACCTGAATGAGGTATCCCAGAAGCAGAAAGACACACATGGTATAAACTCACTTATAAGTCCATATGAGATATACAATATAGGATAAACCTACTAAAATCTGTACACCTAAAGAAGATAAGCAAAAAGGAGGACCATGGGTAAGATGATCAATCCTCACTTAGAAAGGTAAATGGGAAGTACATCAGCAGAGGGATAAAACAAGGAACAGGACAGGTGTCTACCACAGAGGACCACTGAAAGACATTATCCAGTAGGGTATCAAAAGGCATGCTGAAGCTCGAAGCTAAAGAGTGGGCCTAGTGCAGGGAATCCTATGAAAAAAATGGAGATATAAAGATCTGGAGGGGACAGGTGCTCCACAAGGAGAGCAATAGAACCAAGAAATCATCTCCCTGGAATCTTTTCTGAGACTGATACTATAACTAAGGACCATGCGTGGAGATAGCAAAGAATCCTGCACAGATATAGCCGATGGCAGCTCAGTCTTTATGTGGGCTTCCTCCTTAAGGGAACAGGGACTGTCTCTGACAAGAACTCAGTGGCTGGCTCTTTGATCACTTCCCCCTAATGGGGGAATAGCATTATTAGGCCACAGAGGATGACAATGCAGCCATTCCTATAAGACCTGAAAGGCTAGGGTCAGATGGAAGGGGAGGAGGACCTCCCCTATCACTGGACTTGGAGAGGGGCATGAGAAAAAATGAGAGGCAAGGGTGGGATTGGGAAGGATTAAGCTAGAATGCAAACTGAACAAAATGTAATTAACATAAAATTTAAATAAAATAACAAGTTCACAACAAGTAACATAGCAGAGATAAATAAAGAAAAAAATATTCAAGTCTCTGAAGAAAGGAATTTAAGAAGATATCAGAAGATGGAAAGATCTTCCATGCTCATGGATTAGTAGGGTTAACATAGTGAAAATGGCCACCCTGCCAAAGCAATCTACACATTCAATGCAATCCCCATCAAAGTACCAACATATTCTTTACAAAGGTTGAAAAAGCAATACTCAAATTCATATGGAGAAACAAAAACCCAGAATTGTAAAAACAATCCTTTACAACAACAGATCATCTGTAGGTATCTCCATCCCTGACCTCAAGCTGTACTACAGAGAAAGAGTAATAAAATCTCCATGTTACTGGCATAGAAACAAAATGGTGGATCAATGAAAATGAATAGACGACCAAGATATAAACCCACACACAAATGGACACTTGATTTTTGACCAAAAAAAAAATCATGGAAAAATGATAGCATCTTCAACAAATGGTGGTGGTTTAACTTGATGTCTACATGTAGGAAAATGGAAATAGATCCATACTTATTGCCTTGCATGTATGTAAACTACAAGTGGATCATAGACCTCAACATAAAACCAGATACATTAAATCTGTTAGAAGAAAAAGTGGGAAAGTGCCTTGAACTCATTGGCACAAGAGACAACTTCCTGAAAAGAACACCAACAGCATAGGCTCTAAGATCATCAATTAATAAATAGGACCATATGAAACTGAAAAACTTCTGTAAGTTATTTTTATTACAATTTATTCACTTTGTATCACAACTGTAGTCCTCTCTTTGGTCCTCTTCCAATACTGCTCTCCCTCCTTTTCCCCCATGACTCTCGCCAATTCACTGATATGGGAGGTTTTTTTCCCCTTCTATCTGATCCTAGCCTATCAGTTCTCATCAGGAGTGACTGCATTGTCTTCTTCTGTGGCTTGGTAAACCTGCCCCCCCACCTCATGGAGATGTGCAAAAGGAGCCCACCACTGAGTTCATTTCAGCAGTCTCAATATTTCAAAAGCAGATATGGAAACATCAGAGGAAAATTTTACCCATGAAAGAGGCAAAGAAAGAAGAATTGCTGATTAAAAAAATGACATTTACACTCTTAGCATAATTTGTAGACTTTAAGATTTGTAAAATATAAATTCTCATGTATATATACACATATGTATGTATAAAAAAGTGCAAGGGAGACGAAAGTAGAAGTAAAAATCAGAGAAGAAATTAACTACATAGGATATAAGAAAAAAGGATGGGGAAAGAGGGTGGCAATTGGGTGGATATATTTTAAGATGTGTGCTATATTTAAAGGAGTTGAAATGCATTTTAGAAAACCGTTATATAGCAGCAAAAATAAATGTATGAAACAAAAAAGAAAGGAGAATAGTAACAGTACTGAAAGTGAGGAGTACACCAAGAGCTCTAAACAAAGAAGGTATCATGTCTTCCCAAGCCTGCACATGGAGATGAAGGGACTTGAGTGATGTCTCAGCAGTTAAGAGTACTTGTTGCTCTTCCTGAGCACCCAGGATCAGTTCATAGCACCCAAATGGCAGCTTGATAATATCTGCAACTACAGTTCTGAAGGAGCCAATACCCTCTTCTAGCTTCTGTGGACACTGGATGGACAAGGTGCAAGACATACATACAGGCAGAACACCCATGAATATAAAAATTAATTAATTACTCTAAAAGCCTCAACAAGGAAATGTAGGCTGTTAACTCTTTTTCATAATTTATTTTATATTAATTAATTAAATTTATATCTTGGTCATGTCCCTCATCTGTTCCCAGTCCCACCCTTCTTCTGCATCCCCTCTCCCTTTTCCTCAGAATAGGGGAGCCTCCCTACCCAGTAACACCAGCTCATCTAGTCACATGATGAATGAGTTTGTTTTCCTCCCCTATGTCCTGGTAGATAAGTCCCATCAGGGGACAGTAATAAAAAAAAAGACAACATAGTCCATGTCAGACATATCTTCCACTCCCTAAATAGTGGGCTGACATGAAGATTAAGGTGCCCAATAGTCTTACTTTTGTGAGGTCTATGCATTATACTATGTATATCCAGTACTATGTGACTAAAATAGACTTATAAGTGAGTATATACCATGTGTGTCTTTCTGGGTCTGTGTTACCTCACTCAAGATGATCTTTTCTAGTTTCATCCATTTACCAGCAAATTTCATGACTTCCTTGTTTTTAAAAGGTGAGTAGTATTCCATTTTATAAATGTACCACAGTTTCTTTGTCCCTTTTTTGGATGAGGAACATCTAGGTTTTTTCCAGTTTCTGGATATTTTGAATAATGTTGCTTTAAACATGGCTGAGCATATCTTACTATTAATAAATGGCACCTCTTGAAACTGAAAAGCTTCTGTAAATCACTATCAATAGAACAATATGATAGTCTACAGAATGCACCTGAAAGTATGATGCAGCTTAGTTCTCATTGCAAAGGTTTGATTTATAAACTGAGCAGCTGAGGTGGTGTGTAGGGACCACAAAAAGTACTCAGCAAACAAAGGAGGAAACTGATTACAAGTATGTGAGAGATGCTGAAGTCAGTCAGCAGCCAATACCATCTGAGTGTAAGCAACTACTGGGACAAAAGTCAACATAGAAGCTCAAAGTCCCACTTAGAGTGCTCTAACAACAAAAGTCTAGATATGCTATGTTAGATATTCCTAAATCAGTTTTCAGAAACAATGGAAGAACTACCTCTGCACATATTCCTTGGGAAATAATCAACATGATGGATTAAAAACAGAAAGCAACAAAAGGGAAAGTGAGGGTAAGGAATTAAAAGAGAATGAAAGATAAAGAGCAGAACAAAGAAAGAGAAAGGGGAGGAATAAAGTTTAAAAAGGGAAGGAGAAAAAAGGAAGTAGGGAGAAGGAAAATTTATGAATGAGAAAGAAGGATAAAGAAGAAAGTAGATGAATAAAATGGAGGGGCACAAAAGGAAAACCAGAAAGCAAAGGTGAAATGTTTGGGACCAATGTTACATAACAAAAAACCAAAATTTCCAAGCTCCAAAGCCACTCTTACCCTAAGGCAGTGGAGAGAACTTAAGTTTCTGAGCTGCAGTTTAGAGCCTGGGCATCAATCAAACTGGCAAGGACAGGAATGTTACATGGAACCCTCATTTGGATGGAGGCTGATAAGGGATTTTAATTTCACTGAATGTAAACCAAGAAGAAACTTGGTACTTCCCTTCCAAACACTAGAGACAGATAAGAGCAAGAGCAGCACAAAAGAAAAAAAAAAAAGGAAAATGGAGGAACAGAGTGAACAAGGAAGAATTCCTCAAGGAATCAGGTTGCTCTCCAACACTGAAAGCCAACACTGACAAAGTTTTCAGGGTTTTTTGTTTTGTTTTGTTTTGTTTTGTTTTGTTTTGTTTTGTTTTGTTTTCAGAAATGCATGACCTAAGCTCACGTCCTATACCTGCAGGTCATGTAACTTAATCTGTAGGCCATGACAAATGCCAACCACACAAGTTTATGAAAGCATATCAACCTAAACTTAATTGAAAAACAGATATAGAGTGAGCTTGAGGTGTTTCTGAGAATTTGTGCCTCAGTTTCATCATTGGAGTTCCCTGTATACTCAATTATGAACACAAAACATATACACTATGTACTGTGCATGCTGCCTCATAGTAGAACGCTGCAGTTGAAGCCTTGGTCATGATTTCAGACTATTGTGAGGGACTATGTTATATTATGCATTGCAGTATTTTGACTGAACACACAAGGATTTCTACTCTGCTTAAAAAAACAAACAAAGAAACAAACAAAAAAAACCCACAATAATTTATTCCCTGACATTTTTCTCACCATATACATATCAGTTTCATATGCGGATATAGCTGTTTTAATTGTTAATTTGACTTACATGAAAACTGGTTAAACAGCTTAACTTGGATTTGGACAGCATTTCCAAATTTTCCTAAAATGCCTAAAAGCATACTTTGACCGTTTCTTTAGAGTATTTATGTGAAGTGGGGATCTCAGCAATGATGGTTATAAAACCACAATATCTGGGAGATACAAGACGGTGACCCTGACCAGCATGATATCTGAACAGCAACGCAGCAGTGAGAGCAGAGTGACTTGCAGGCCTTACTATGGACAACAAATCCCCGACATCTGTATTTCTCACTTAAGATGAAAATCCACGAGGATATTCAAGGGTTCATTTTCAGGCCACCTGGTTATGTGGTGAAAATTTCCTGGGCTCCTGCCCAACAATGCTACAGCCCAAGAACGCTGTGCCCACTCTCACTGTCCTTGGAGTGAATATCTTCAGGTACTGAGGGTGAGGCTTCAAACGAGAGCACCCACTCTCACAGTCATGTGGACACCATTTGCTACTAGCTGTTCCTGGCTCTAAACCTAGAAGCCCACTCTCACTGTCTTGTGGACACTCTCCTGGTCACAGTGGCTAGTGGTGCTCACTCTCACTGACCTATGGAGAATATACATTCTGGTAATGCAGGGTTTGGGGGCACTGTGGGTGGAGCAGAGGACCATTAGCCAGTTCCCCAGCTGCCTGGCTCAGCTGCCGGTCACCAGGATCAGAAACACACACAGCACAGCCAGGAAAACCAGCTGAGCTGAGTCAGCACATGACCCCACTTCCACTGACTGTCGTCTCAAGGACGCCTGTGAGGAACTGGAGCAGCTCTAGTTTTGGGTATCTTTCTGCCTGCATCCCAGGTGTCCGGCCTACCTGTGTCAAAACCAGTGAGCCAGAAGTGACAGTGATTTAAGAAGAGGTGAGTTGCTAGAGGGATTAAAGCAGGACTGTAATCCATCCTGAGGAAGCCTGTGAGGTTCTACAGCAGTCAAGAATCAGAGATCTTTCTGCCTGTGCCCTAGCTGCCTGGCCCACCTGGGTCAGAAACAGCAAGAACAGCAGAGACAGTGTACCCAGTGGAGTTGAGATAGGTGACTGACCCAATGCCAATGTCCCCCATTTCAAGGAAGCCTGTGGGGCACTGCGACAGTTCTAGGCTTGAAGATCTATCCACCTGCTTCCCAGCTGCCTAGCCTACCTGGGTCACAAATGGTGAACCAGCAGAGACAGTGAACTCATCAGCGTTCCTTCCCTTCCTTAGCTGTATCTCAATGTCCAACACTGATTCTTGAGCCCCTGGACAGCTGTATAATTCCTGTAAACTATTCCAGACTCCAGTGATAGGTGGATCCTATCTTCACCAGAGGCTCTAGAAACAGTCAGGGATATAGACAACTGGATTTCTGGAGGCTGGCATAAGCTTACAATCAACAAAAACCAGGATATCATGGCTTCACTGAACCCCCCCCAAAATCGATGGACTATGAAAGAGACTATGAAAGCCACAAGGGCCTGGGCAGATATCAGGCAGACACTAGGAGACGCCAAATGCCAACCCAGATTACTATAACCAGAAAAACTTTCAATCAACATAGATGGAGAAAACAACATACTCTATGATATAACTAAATTTAGCAACACAGAGCTACAGAAAATACTAAATTGAAACTAACACAGGAAGACCAACTACACCCAAGAAATCTCATGATAAAGATACCTTCACAACAAAAAAGCAAAAGAAAACAAGCACACAAACATAAAATCACCACCAACTCCACAATAAAAGGAACTAACAATCAATCATTGGTCACTAATATCTATCAACATCAATGGATTCAAATTTCCAATAAAAAGCACAGATTTACAAAATGGTTGGAGAAACTGTATCCAACATTCTTCTGCATTCAAGAAAGTCACCTCTGCAACAAAGATAGAAACTACCTCAGAGTAAAAAGCTGAAAAAAAAAATATTTTCCAAGCAAACAGATCTAAGAAGCAAGTTGAAGTAGCCATCCTAATATGTAATACAATAGACTTTCAGTAAAAATTAATTAAAATATATGGAGAAGGCCACCTCTTTCCCATCAAAAAAAATTCCTCCAGATGGACATCATAATCCTAAATATCTATGACCCAAACAAAAGAAAGATTAAAGCTTAAATCACTTATCAATCCAAACACCTTCATAATGGGAGATTTCAAAACCCCACGATCAGCAAGACAGAAGCTAAATAGAGAAATAATTACACTTACAGTGGTCTTAAATTGAATGTACCTAATAGATATCTAAAGAACTTTTCACCCAAACACAAAAGGGTGTACCTTCTTCTCAGCACCTCATGGAACCTTCTCCAAAATTGACTATATAGTCAGAAACAAACTGGCAATAAGCAAGTCACAACAGACAGAAGATTGAAATAATCCATTGTATTATATCAGATCACCATGATCAATAACCGGATTACAACAATAACGGAAATTGCAAAAAACATGTACATGCATAGAAAGTGAACAGCTCTCTACTCAATAAACCCTGGGTTAGAGAAGAAATTAAGAGAAATTAAAGACTACCTAGAATTCAATGGAAGTGAAGACACACCTTACCGGAACTAATGGAAAACAATGAAAGTGCCTTCATAAAGAAATGGAGACATCACAAATGAGCAACTTAACAGCACACCTGAAAGCATTACAAAAAAAAAAAAAAAAGAGTCAGAAACACCCAAGAGGAGTTGACAGATGGAACTATTAAAACTCAGAGCTGAAATCAATAAATTATAAACAAAGAGAGAAATTCAAAGACTCAAAAGGAACCAAGAGCTAGTTCTTTGAGAAAGTTAACAACATAAAAAAACCCTTAGCCAAACTAACTAAAAGGCAGAGAGACATTATCCAAATCAACAAAATAAAAAATAAAAAGGGGAAAATAACAAAAGACACTGAGGAAATCCAAAGAATCATTAGGTCTTACTTCAAGAGCCCATACACAACAAAATTTGAAATATAAATGAAATTAACAATTTTCATGGTAGATTCCACTTACGAAAGCTGAATCAAGATCAAGTAAATAAAATAACCTGTCCTATATTCCCTACGGAAATAGAAACTGTTGTCGAAGTCTGCCATGCAAAAAGAAAACAAATAAAGAAAGAAAAAAATATCCTAGAGTCAGATGGTTTCAGTGAATAATGCTACAATACCTTCAAAGAAGAGATAACACCAACACTCTTTGATCTATTCAACAAAATAGAAGCAGAAGGAACATTACAAAATTCATCCTATGAAGCCACAGTCACCTTGATACCTACGCTTCACAAAGATCCAAGAAAGAAATAGAATTTCACACCAATTTTGCTTCTAAACACTGAGGCAAAAATATTTAATAAAATAGTTGCAAACCAAATCTATGAACACGTCAAAGATATTTTCCACCAAGATGAAGTAGGCTTCATCCTAGGCATGCAGGGGTTCTTAAACGTATGGAAATCCATCAATGTAATTCACCACAGGAAAAAAAAAAACTAAAGAAAAAAAAAAACATGAACATCTCCTTAGATGCTGAAAAAGAATTTGACAAAATCCAACATCCATTCATGTTTAAAGGCTTGGAGAGATCAGGGACAAAAGAACATACCTAAACATAGTAAAGGCAATATACATCAAACCTTTAGCCAACATCAAACTAAATGGAGAAAAATTTAAATCAATCCCACTGAAATCAGGAACAAGGCAAGGCAACTCACTCTCTCCATAGCTCCTCAACACATTACTGCAAGTACTAGCTAGAGCAATAAGACAACTAACAGGAATAAAAATCAGAAAGGAAGAAGTTATGGCATCACTATTCACATATGATAGGATAGTATACATAATTGACCCCAAAAATTCTAACAGAGAACCCCTACAGCTAAAAATCACATTCTGTATACAATGACAAAAGGTCTGGGAAGGATATTAGGGAAACAACACCTTTCACAATAGCCACAATTAACATAAAGTATCTTGGTGTATCTCTAACCAAGCAAGTGAAAGAGTTGTATGAAAAAATCTTCAACTCTCAGAAAGAAGAAATTGGAAGAGCTATCTATACATGGAAAGATCTCCCCTATCAGTGGACTTGAGAGGGGCATGGGAGGAGATGAGGGAAAGAGTAAGGGACTGGGAGGGATTGAAAGAGGAGCTACAGCTGGGATACAAAATGAATAAAGTGTAATTAATGTAAAAAAAACAAAAACATAAAAAGATGGAAAGAACCACCATGTTTATGGTAGGATTAATGTAGTGAAAATGGCAATCCTAACAAAAGCAATTCAGATTCTGTGGTGAGCCAGGTCATAGCTGCTTTGGCGGCTATTTGAAATGCTAGTCTCAGCACAGGAAGACAGGTTTTTTCCAGGCCTTCCCTTGGAGACAGGGAAGGATTTGCAAGTCCATTCACCTTTTGTTTAGTGACAGCAGGTGGGAGAGCTTGTTTGAAATCTCAGCTCCACCTGACTTCCTTGTAAAAATTAACCCCTTATGTAAACTGTTTGTATAAATAAACAAGGCTGGCTGGTCTCATGGCTTTTCGGGTAAAGAGCATATTGACCCTATAGGGCTCATTGGAGCCAGGAGCAAGTGGCCAGAAGCCTCTCTGAACATAATATGTGTAGTGTACATTATTAATTTCAATCCTCACTCCCGACTCAGAACCCCGTTCTGCTCTGCTGGCAGGCTCCAGCAAGATTCAAGCAATTTCCCATCAAAATGCTAGCATAATTCTTTTCAGAAATTGAAAGAAAAATTCTCAATTTCATCTGGAAAAACAAAAGGTCCAGAATGCCGAAAACTGTCTTGTTCAATACAATAACTTCTGGAGGTACCAAGTTGTAATATAGAGCCATAGTCATAAAAACCGCATGGTACTGGCAGAGAAAGAAATGGGAGGTCCAATGGAATCAAGACACAGAAATAAACTCACACACCTATGGACACCTGAAATTTGTCAAAGAAGCCAAGACCATACAGTGGAAAAAAATGACAGCATCTTCAACAAATGGTGCTTGTCTAACTGGATGTCTACACATAGAAAAATACAAATATATTCATACTCATCACTCTGCATAAAAGTAAAGTCCAAGTGGATCAAAGACCTCAACATAAAACCAGAAACACTAAATATGTTAGAAGAAAATGTGGGAAAGAGCCTTGATCTCATTGGCACATTCCTGAACAGAACAACAATACCTCAGGCTCTAATATCAACAATTAATAAATGAGAACTGAAACTGAAAAGCTTCTATAAAGCAAAGTACAAAGCCCAGAGACCAAAACAACAGCCTACAGGATGGGAAAAGTATCTCCATCAATCCTGTATCTGACAGAGGGCTAATAATCAAAATACATAAAGAACTCAAGAAACTAAACTCCAACAAACCAAATAATCCAATTAGAACATGGGGTACAGGTAGGGCATAGTGGCACCCATCTGTAGTCACAGGTATTGAGGAGGTTGAGGCAGGAGGATTGCTGGAGTCCAGGAGTTAGTTCCGGGCTATAGTGTGCTGTGCCAGTCAGGTGTCTGTAATAAGTTCAGCATCAATATGATGATGACCTGGTACCTGGGACCCTAAGAAGGGGTGAACAGGTCCAGGTTTAAATGAGGCAGGTAAAAAAAAATGGGTGCAAACTAAGTAGGGAATTCTCAACAGAGGAATGGTGAATGGCAGAGAAACATTTTTTTAAAAATGCTCAACATGCTTAGTAATCAGGGAAATACAAATCACTTGGAGATTCCATCTTTTATCTACTAGAATCCCTAAGATGAAAATTATAAGTGACAGCACATGATGGTGAGGATGTGGAGAAAACATTAACATACCCCCTTTGCTGGTGGCAGTACAAATTTGTACAATCACTTTAGAAATCAATGTGGTACTTTCTCAGAAAATTGGGTACAGCTTTACCTCCAGACTCAGCTAAATCTCTTCTGGGAATATACCAAAATATTTTCTACCATACAGCAAGGACATTTTCTCACTATGTTCACAGCATCTTTCTTCATTATATGCAGAATCTGAAAAAAAAAAAAAAAAACCTGGTTGTCCTTTCATGGAAGAATGGATACAGAAATTGTGGTACTTTTACCCAAAGCAATACTAATTGGCTATTAAAATGGAAATCATGAAATATCCAGGAAAATGTGTGGAACTAGAAAAGATCATCCTGAGTGATGTAACCCAGAACTAAAAAGACACACATGGTATGTACTCACTTATAAGTGGATATTAGCCTTATAGTACAGGAAAATCCTACTACAATCCACAGACTTAAAGAAACTAAATAACAAGGAGGTCACTAGGGAGGATGCTTAATTCACATCCAGAAGGGCAAATAGAAAAGACACTGGAAGTGGTTGAAGAAAGGGAACAGGATGGAAGCCTACCAAAAATATCCTCTGAGAGAGGCTACCCAGTATGGGATCTAAGCATATGCTAAGAATCACAGCCTAATTTTGTTCAGAGCACAGGCTGTCATAGAAAAGTGGAAAAGTGAAGGACTCAGAATTGATAGGAGCTTCATAATAACAGCAACAGAACCAACAAATATGGGCCCAGAGGGGCCTTTAGAGACTGATGGACCAACTAAGGATGATGCATGAAGGTGACACAGACCACCTGCCCAGAAATAGCTGCACAGTCTCCTTGTGCGGTGCCTAGTAAGAGGAACAGGGACTCTCTCTGACATGGACTCTGTAGCCTGTCCTTTGATCACTTGCCCCTAGTAGGGGGCATTGCCAGCCTACAGAAGAAGATACCGGATTTCCTAATGAGATTTGATAGATTGGAGTCAGATGGGGGTGGGGAAGCTCTTTTTTCTCAGAAGTAAGGGAGTGAAGGAGGGTGGGACCAGAAGAGGAAGGTACAATTTGGATGTAACATGAATAATTATAAAATAGAAATTTAAATTAAAAGAATGAGATAGAAATTGTGGTTCATTTACACAATGGAATACTATGCAGCAATTAAAAACAAGGAAATCATGAAATTTTCAGGCAAATGGTGGAATCTATAAAAGATCATCCTGATTGAGGTACCTCAGACGCATAAAGACACACATGGTATATGCTCACTTATAAGTGAATACTAGACCTCTAAGATAGGATAAACCTACTAAAATCTGTATACCTAAAGAAGCTAAACAAGAAGGAGGACCCAGGATAAGATGATCAATCCTCACTTAGAAAGACAAATGGGATGGACATTGGAAGTAGGAGAAAATAAGTAACATGACAGGAGCCTTCCACAGAGGGCCTCTGAAAGACTTTACCTACCAGTGTATCAAAGCAGATGCTGAGACTTATAACCAAACCTTGGGCAGAGGGCAGGGAATCATATGAAAGAAGTGGGAGTTAGTAAGAACTGGAGAGGACAGAAGACCCACAAGGACCAAATATGTCTGGGCACAGGGTTCTTTTCTGAGACTCATTCTCCAACGCAGGACCATACAATTCTGTATTCAGATGTAGCCTATAGCATCTCTGTGTTCAAGCGGGTTTCTCTAGTAAGGGGAGCAGGGGCTGTCTCTTACATGAGCTTAGTGGCTGGCTCTTTGACCTTCCCAACCCCTGTAGGAAGAACAGCCTAGCTAGGCCACAGAGGAGGACATTGCAACCAGTCCTGCTGAGACCTGATAAGCTAGGTTCAGATGGAAATGGAGGGGAGCCTATCAGTGGACTTAGAGACAGACAGGGAAGAGATGAGGGAGGGAGGATGGGATTGTGAAGGAATTAGGGAGGGGGCAAAAGCTGGGATACAAAGTAAACAAACTGTAATTAATATAAAAAATAAAAATTATAAAAAAGACTCACCCCCAGATTACAAGACTTGCAATAGAGAATTAGAGTTCTTGAAAACAGGGTAGATTAAGAAACATTTTTCAAAGAAACCACAATATCTAAAGCAATATCCAGACACAAATCATGCAAGAAATGTGACACAATGTCAAAAGGTCAAATCTATGAATAGTATAGATAGAGTAAATAAAGCAATCAGGCCAAAATCACAGAAAATACTTTCAAAAATCGTAGAAGAATATTTCTCTAATTTAAACAATGGGATACCTATCAAGCAATGAAATAGACCCATATAGATTACCAAGTAGAATAAAAAACAAGTTTTCCACAAGAGATAGCAATCAAAACACTTAACATACAGTGTGTTTGTGCTGGGGGGGGGGAGTTTGGGGAGACAGAAGGATAATAAGAGGATACAAGAAAAAAAGACAAAGACACATAGAGAGCAGAACCATTATTATAACAACTGATTTCTAAGTGAAGATTCTAAAACAAAGGGCCTGTGAGGATATTCTACAAATTCTGAGGGACCACAGTTTCCAGCCAACACTGCTATACTCAACAAACCAATCAATAAAAATAGACAGAGGGGAAAAAAACCTTCCACAATGACAGAAACCTACAGATGTAAAGGTCTTGAAGAGTGAGATGTCAAGTGGAAGCACAGAACAAGAAACTAAGAAAATAAAAGAAATTCTTGGGACCTGGAAAACTTGCATTTGTTGTTGACTATGTCAAGGAAGATTATTAAGAAGTCTAGGATACTGTATACTATTTGAAGAAAGATGCAGGATCAAGGTGAGAAGAGAGTTAAATCATACACTGTTGGTAAAGAAAACACACAATGCTTCTGTTACAACTGCCTAGGACTGACATCTTTTCCACTTCAGGGGAGAAAACATTACCAAAGGATTGAAATCATAACTCCTTCAAAGCTCAGGCCCCATGTTCATACTGGACTAACTTGGACAACAACACAGAACAAATATTCTACTTGTCCTTTCTTTTTTAATGTAATTTATTTATTTTTGTATCAATCACAGGTTACGTACGTACTTTGTATCCCAGGCAGAGCCCCCTCCTTCATTCCCTCCCACTCTCCCCATCCCTCCCTCATCTCTCCCTGCCCCCCTCCAATCCACTGATGGGGGAGGACCTCCTCCCCTTCCATCTGACCCTAGCTTATCTTGTCTCTTCATGGCTGGCTGCAATGTCCTCTTCTGGGATCTAGCTAGGCTGTTCCTCCTGGGTGTGTGTGTGGGAGGGTGGAAGAGCCAGCCATTGAGTTAATGACAGAAATAGTCCCTGTTTCCCTTATTAGGGTCTCCAGTTGGTTAAGTGCATGTATTTCTTTTGTAAAGGACTCACTTTAATTCCAAGCAATTGTTTGATGATTCTCAGCCATCTATAATCTATAAAGTATGGAAGAGCCTTGATATCATTGCTACATCCTGAACAGAACACCAACAGCTTAGGCTCTGAGATTAACAATTAATGAATGTGATTTCACGAAACAGAAAATCTTCTGTCAAGAGAACAAAACAGCAGCCTACAAACTGGAAAAATATCTTCACAAACCCTTTATCTGACAGATAGCTAATAATCAAGATATGTAAAGAAGTCAAGAAACTAAACTCCAACAAACCAAAAAATCCAATTTTTAAAATTTGGTAGAGAACTAAACAAATTCTTCTCAACAGAAGAATATAAAATGGCAGAGAAAAACTTTAAGAAATGCTCAACATTCTTAGTCATTAGGGAAAGGCATATCAAAATGATTTTGATATTCCATCTTATAGTTATCAGACTGGCTAAGATTAAAATCTCAAGGGACAGCACATGATAAGGAGGATGTGGACAAAGGGGGATATGCCTCAATTGCTGGTGGGAGTGCAAAAATGTATAATCTCTTTGGAAAGCAATCTGGTGCTTTTTCAGAAAACTGGGAATAGCTTTTCCTTAAGACCCAGCTATACCACTTCTGGACATAGACTCAAAACATGTTCCGCCAAACAGCCAGGACATTTGCACAGCCTATGTTTATACTAGTTTTATTCATAATAGACACAATCTGGAAACAACCTAGATGTCCTTCTAATGAACAATTGTTACAGAAATTGCATTATATTTACACATTAGAATACAACTCTGCAATAAAAAACAAAAAAATCTCGAAATTTTCAGGCAGATGGATGGAACTAGAAAAGAGCACCCTGAGAGAGGTAACCCAGAACAGAGAAAGACACATGGTATGGTACATACCATGTAGATATGAGTAGATATTAACCATATAGTACAGGATAACCATACTAGTATCTACAGATTTAAAGCAGCTAAATAACAAGGAGGACCCTAGGGAGGATGCTTAGTTTTCATCCAAAACAGCAAATAGAATAGATACTGGGTTGAAGAGAGAGAACAGAAGGGGTATCTACCATAAATGTCCTCTGACAGACTACACCTAGCATGGGATCAAAACATAGTCTGAGATTCAAGTCAAACTTTAGTCAGAATTCAGGGAGTCTCAGGAAAGAGTGGCAGAACTGAAGGAACCAGAATGGACAGAAGAACCAAGAATGGACAGGAGCAGACCAACAGAACCAAAAATTCCTGGCCCAGGAAGCCCTATAGATACTGATAGACCAACCAAGGACCATGCATGAAAAGGACATCGATCAACTGCTCTGAAGTAGCCAATAGGCACCTCTTTCTTCACTTGGGGCCCCTACTAAGCGAAGCAGTTCTGTCTCTGACAGGAACTCAGTAGCCTGCTCTTTGATCACTTTCCTTTGCTAGGAGACATAGACACAACCCAGAAGAAGAAGATGCAGTTTATATGTAATGTGATTTGATAGGCTACGGTCAGATAATAGGGGAGAAGGGTTCCCCATTCAGGGAAATAAGGCAAGGGAATAAGTGGTAAGAGCAAGGGAGGGTACGATTGGGAGGGGATGGAAGAAGGGGGTATAATTTGTATACAAAGTGAATAAATTGTAATTAATAAGAAATAAATTATTCTTAATTATTTTAATTTTTAAAAAGTAAACACTTTCTTTTTTTTAATTTTGGAGTCTTTATTTATGGTTGAATTCTTTTTTTTTAATTTATTTATTTTTATCTCAATCACAGGTTAGGTACTTTGGATCCCAGGTGTAGCCCCCTCCCCCATTCCCTCCTACCTTCCCACTCCCTCCCTCATCTCCTTCTTCCCCACCCCCTCCAAGTACACCAACAGGGGAGGACCTCCTTCCCTTCCATCCAACCCCAGCTTATCCTGTCTCCTCAGGGCTGGCTGCAAAGTCCTCCCCTGGGATCTAGCCAGTCTGTCACTCCCCGGCTTATATGGGGGAGGGTCAAAGAGTCAGCCATCAAGATCATGACTGAAACAGTCCCTGTTTCCCTGAATAGGGTC